>JAIUZE010049646.1:0-12013 GCA_022085475.1 Heliosperma pusillum
ACTACGACCTTTTTGAATACGGACTTTGCAAATTGGTTTACATTGAGTGGGAGAAATTTATTATGGATATGAGAATCGGTTATCGCACATACACTTGTACGGACAAGTGGGAGATTGTTGGAGCCAGTGTCCTCCACAGTTAGTGCAATAACATAAATAAATCTCTGTAGTTTCACAGGGTATACTTTGTATAATAATCAGTTGATTAACGTTTATCAATAACGGTTGGCTCGCTAGAAGTTTGACGTTATTGTCATTTTATTATGGCGGTGATCAACTGGTCCCTACAAGTCACACCTATAGGATATGTCTGAGAGATGTGATTATATGAATAATATAGTCATATTGATGCCTTATACGACTAAAAGGTTAGTCGATGTTTTTGACTAAAAGGTTAGTCAAAAATGATGATGATAGACGGATTAAACTGTTAATTCGTAAATTGAATATAAATTGTTATATTTAATTAATGTAAATAATGTTAGCTTAAACGAACTAATCAGTTAATTCGTGATTAAATATAAATCGTTATATTTAATTAAGCAAATGTATTACTCGTAATAATTATTGTAAATATTGTCAGACATGTATTAATAAATCGACTGCAAAAGGTTGAGTGGACTTATTAATAAGATGACGATATTAGTGACGATAATTATAATAATACAATGGATGTTATTTACTAGGTGTGACCGAAAAATATGAAGCAATAAATGGATATATCTACTCAGTCCAAATCGGTTTGGAAAGTATCCTAATTGCAATTTCTTATTTTAGGAAAACCTAGCTAGTATGACTAGAGAGAAAAAAAAGAAAAATACCTAGGGTTTTTGAAGGGGATGTGACGGCACAAACAAAACACTAGGGTGATTTTTCTCTCAATTTTTCTCTCTAGATCTATCATCAAGCCTCACATAAAAATTAGCGGTAATTTTATATAATCGTTCTAGCACGATTAAGGCATATCAAGGAGCATCTTGGGTGCAACTAGTAGGAGATATCATACCTTTGATATTGTTCTTAGGCCAATTTGCAAGGACCAAAGGTTGATTTTTATCTCTTATTCATATTGTTATTTTCATATTTGACTCGTTATTTCGTATCTTATAATTTTGTTATAATCCTGAAATTTAGAGGAGAAATATACGGATATTTTCCCACAGTTGTAACCTTCAATATTTCAGTTATAAAATAAATTCTTGTTTCCCATTTTATTTTTGGTATGAAATTTTAAAAAAAGGATAAGAGAAAAGCTCAAAACTACAAATCTCATAAATTCTCGCTACAAAGGTTCCACCTAAGTAGAATGCCAAGCCATCGCCTCCAAGGATCGAGATCGAAGATTCAAAGACTTCAAATCTCGTGTCATCGCCATCTTTACCAAGAAGCTAAGCCAAACTGACAACGTCAAATAATGTCGTGTCTAGTATTAACTTTTAGAGTCTTTCGTTCTACTTTTTACGGGTCATTAGCTTTGTTTTACGTTAATTTTAGTTTTTGTAATAGTGTTAGTATTTAGTATTTTAAGTCAAATTTAAGAGTCAAATCCCGAAAGTCAATAAAAGTCAAACCCGAAAACCCGAGACCCAAAAACCCGGAACTTGAAGTGGGCTAGCAAGGAATCATCAAGGTTTGAAGACCAAGCCAAATGGGTCAATGAAAGTCAAGGCGGGGTCAAATAATCATGGGGTCAACGAAAGTCAAGAAGAAAATCAAGGCAAAAATCTGGCAGTGCTCGACGCAGCCTGCGTCGTAGGACGCAGCCTGCGTCATCTCTCAGCACGGGTTTTCTTCCTTTTCTCGTCTTGTCTTTTGGAAGCCCATCTTTCAAGGCCCCTAGGTTTGCGGACCAAGGGTATAAAAGAAGATTTCTGAAGAGAGGCAAGGGCATGAAGCATTCACCATACAACATCATATTTTCCTTAGCATTTCTCTCTTTTTGTTCTTCAAGTTTGGCTTTTGTAATAGGTTTTTCCTTAGAAATTGGTTGTATTATGAAGACTATGGGTAGCTAATCTCCTTTTGCTTAGTGTAATTTGAACAAGTTCTTCCCTTTTAGCATTGTAAGACTTTTTAATCCTTCCTTCTCTATTTAATTTCATCTTCCTTTGTTTGATTTTCATTATTGAATGAATTGTTGTTAAGACCAACCATCTTAGTAATTGTTTGTTTGATTAAATTGCATTGTCTTGATGAATTTGGTTGATTTGTCTTGATATTTGTTGATGCAACTTGAAAGATTGTAACTTTGGTTTAAAAGTTAGAATCTTTTGAGTGGAATTTGGGTTATTATGTATTTAGAACATGGTTTAATGTTTTAGTTCATAAATCTAGCATGCTTCTTTGGTTTTGTGCTTAAAGCTTGCATCTTTATTTATGCTTATGGTTTAATAAGTATGGGTTTAGTTGTATTGAGTCATTTATGGATGGTTTAATTCATGGTGGCTAATTCTTTGAAGTTTGCAATAGATAAATAGAGAAGGGAGGAAAGGAGGGATCTTTACTTTGTTAATTGTGGGGGAATTTGGGATAATTGCACTAAGTTGTTTTTCCTTATTTGAATCCTTGATTATTTAGTTGTTATTGGTGATTCTAGGATTGATAATCTTTTCTCATGAAAAACTTTCTCCCTATTTGTTATCTACATGTTTACCATTGTGAATATCATAGTTTGTAAGTAATTCTAGTCTTTGTTTCAATTAGTGTTTAATTTGTGGTTAGATTTATTAATTTGTTTAATCGGTTTTTAGCAAGAGTCTAGATTAGATTATTAGCATTCACCGCCTTCTCTTGGGTTCGATCCTTGTCTTACCCTTACTACCCTTTACTTAGGATAGTTTGAGTATAGGTTTGGTTTTATAAATTGTTATTTGGCATAGCTAGTTTTCGGAATTAACGACCCCGAAAATAAGCTCGTCACAAACTATTGAAAGAAATCAAGTCTAAAGACTTTCTTTCACCAAACTAAATCATCAAAGGAGAGTAAGTCCAACGACCCTCCATTAGATCAAATCGTCTACGGAAATCAAGTTAAGCGACCCTCCATCAAATCAAATCGTCTAAGGAGATTAAGTCAAGCGACCCTCCATCAAATCAAATCGTCTACGGAGATCAAGTTAAGCGACCCTCCATCAAATCAAATCGTCTAAGGAGATTAAGTCAAGCGACCCTCCATCAAATCAAATCGTCTACGGAGATCAAGTTAAGCGACCCGCCATCAAATCGTCTAAGAAGATTAAGTCAAGCGACCCTCCATCAAATCAAATCGTCTACGGAGATTAAGTCAAGCGACCCTCCATCAAATCAGTCATATTCTCATCCGACGTCAAGCACCCCAAAACGTGCAATCAATAGTGAAGAAAACACCATTTTCATAAAAGGAGAACCAAGTCATCGAGACTAGGGCTGAGCACGGATCGGATATCCGATCCGAACTGACTTTCGGATCGGATATCCGTATCCGATATTCCATTTTTTTACTATCCGATATCCGATCCGAATCATTCGGATCTCCGAAAATTAATATCCGAAATTTTTGGATCGGATATCCGAATATCCGTTATCCGACCCGTTGTAAATAAATTGCTTGTTTGTTTTTTAAATAATAACCATTTTTTTATGTTTATCTTGTCACTCTTTTTTTACAGACACATTATACACGGACCGATTACATGTAAGAAATTTCACACACTATTAGATATGCTTTAAACTATTACCAGAAATTAAAAACAAAAGTATGATTTCAACAAAACCCTTCCTCGTCTTTGATTTGAGGTATTTTGTTCATGCCGTCATTGGTGTCTTCGTCTTGAAGGTTGATGACGAGAATTTAATAGATCTTGCGATCTGTGCATTTATTCATAATTTCACTGATAAAGAGTGTGATGTGTAGAGATTTGGGTGAATAACAAAATGAAGATAAGGAAATCTAAAAATGGTAAATGGGACAAGTAAAAATAAGAATTGATAATATTGAAAATCCCACCCAAATAATCTGACAAACAAGGATTAAAAACATAAAAATGCTTAATATAAATGAATGATACGGTGAAGATCTATAAGAAAGGAGTAATTTGTGGGTAATGTAATGGGAGAGAGGGAAAGTGTGGCATGAAGGTGAGCTGGTGAGGTAAAAGAGCAAAAAAGAAGCTGGAAAAGATGAGACTTAGGTTTGTAGTAAAAACATTACATTATATTTGTACTCCCTCCTATTTATGGTATTCTTCCTTATTTCATGTTTTCTTCCCTATTTCCTTTTTTGGATGTGGGGTAGTGTGTTTTGTGTGGTCTAAATTCATTTGTGTGTGGGGTAGTGTGTTTTTGTGTGGTCAAAATTCATTTCCTTAATCTAAGAGGCAAAATGAAAGGGGAATAATACATTGAATAGGAGGGAGTATATGATAAGTAACAATGGGCTGTGTAATGGGCTAACTAAGCCCAAAGTTAAGAATTCTCATAAAAATGCATATTTGTAAATTTTTGGATCGGATACGGATATCCGAAAATTTTTAAACTGTTATCCGATATCCGATCCGTATCCGAAAGTTTCGGATCGGATATCCGATCCGAATTCAACTTTCGGATCGGATACAGATCGGTTATCGGATCGGTTCGGATAATCGGATTTTTTACTCAGCCCTAAAACTCACGTGGAGATCGAATCAGCGGATTACATTAGAGATTATACAAAAAAATCATTCAAATTAATAAAAATTTAGTTTGTTGCACTCTTTTGTGTTTTCGCTACTTTTGGATAGTTAATGCAAATTTATTGTTACAACAACTTGTCAGTATAGTATATGATTGTTTGATCTCTGTCGTTGTTCGTCAATATTCTTTATTCTGTCATCATCTGCTTTTCATAAGATGATGCAAACTTGGCTGTCGTTCAATCTGACTATCTTCTGCACTTTTGCCTGAGGCTTTGTTTGGATTGAAGGATTTGGATCATCTTATGAAAATTGTATTCAATTTGGGTTGCTCTTTTTTTCCTTTTGCATTTTTGTGGGTTATTATGAGATTTGATTTCGTAGGGATTAGCTAACTGCTACTTATATTTCTCAGTTTATTTTAATGGAAACTTTTCTGAACCACCTTTGTTACTTTTTTCAGGTATAAATTAGATGTGGTGAGTGCTGGCAATAATTTTACAAAAATAAACAAGGCAATTTGTGCAGGATTTTTCTTTCATGCAGCAAGGAAAGATCCTCAAGAGGGTTACAGAACCCTTTTTGAGAATCAACCTGTTTACATCCATCTGAGCAGTGCATTATTTCAGAGGCAACCTGACTGGGTGATCTACCATGAACTGGTTATGACTACAAAAGAGTATATGCGGGAAGTTACTGTTATTGATCCAAAGTGGCTGATCGAACTAGCTCCTAGCTTTTTCAAAGTGTCAGATGTTGGAAGGTAGGGGCTTTTTTAAGCCTTTTGAGTTTTTTCCTTACCATCCCACATAGGAGAGGAAAGGAAGTGTGTATGTGTTTATATACACACTCCTTCCCTTACTTATCACTAGTGGGTAAAGGGGGTCTTTTGTATAGACTCTGCGAGGTGCTTAATTCAGCTCGCACACGCGCAGTTAAAGGGGCGGACGGTTGACACCGGTCTCCCTACACTGTGACTCACAAGCTGCTATTGGTGTCGCGAAGAATAGTGTCTACAATGCGAAAAAGAGACACATTCGGATAAGGCACGCTGCAGTTAAACAACTCCTTGAGAATGGAGTGATCGCTTTGGACTATGTGAAGTCCAAAAGCAATCTTGCTGATCCCTTTACTAAAAGGCTGGCTAGGAGACTAGTCGTTGATACGTCGAGGGGAATGGGTCTTAAGTCCTTAAGTCAAGTGAATGAGTGATACTTGACTAGGTCTAAAGTCTTCATTTCTATGGCGTTGTATGATTCATAGCCTTTATGGTAGTGCTTTTGAGACGCACTTGATGAATTATACACCAGGTTGGACTGATGTCCTTAATGGCTCATGTCCTTAATGGCTCATGTCAGAAGTGTGTATGTGTTTATATACACACTCCTTCCCTTACTTATCACTAGTGGGTAAAGGGGGTCTTTTGTATAGACTCTGCGAGGTGCTTAATTCAGCTCGCACACGCGCAGTTAAAGGGGCGGACGGTTGACACCGGTCTCCCTACACTGTGACTCACAAGCTGCTATTGGTGTCGCGAAGAATAGTGTCTACAATGCGAAAAAGAGACACATTCGGATAAGGCACGCTGCAGTTAAACAACTCCTTGAGAATGGAGTGATCGCTTTGGACTATGTGAAGTCCGAAAGCAATCTTGCTGATCCCTTTACTAAAGGGCTGGCTAGGAGACTAGTCGTTGATACGTCGAGGGGAATGGGTCTTAAGTCCTTAAGTCAAGTGAATGAGTGATACTTGACTAGGTCTAAAGTCTTCATTTCTATGGCGTTGTATGATTCATAGCCTTTATGGTAGTGCTTTTGAGACGCACTTGATGAATTATACACCAGGTTGGACTGATGTCCTTAATGGCTCGTGTGAGAAGTGCTATTGAGAAGCACTTGAGCCACCTATGCAGGTGTGTTGATAACAAGACTATGAGAAGTCTTGTGAACATGTCTGCTAATACCAAGTTAAACGCATCGCTCTAAAAAGAGCGCGTTGCACTTTTGCGGAACGGTCTTAATTCGAAGGTATGATATGTGTTGTGGGGGGTATCAACCGAAGCTCAGTTAGGAATTCAAATCGAAAGATATTCTCTCGCTGTAAGTAAGTTGTTTCCTCATCTCACTAAAGTGTCAATTCAAATCGAAAGATATTGATACCTAAGTATCCAATCCTTCCTCTACCCAGGAATTTCTTTTTCTGTCTCGGGCGCCCCTAGTGGGGGATTGTTGGAAGTTAGGGGCTTTTTTAAGCCATTTGAGTTTTTTCCTTACCATCCCACATAGGAGAGGAAAGGAAGTGTGTATGTGTTTATATACACACTCCTTCCCTTACTTATCACTAATGGGTAAAGGGGGTCTTTTGTATAGACTCTGCGAGGTGCTTAATTCAGCTCGCACAAGCGAGCGCGCGCGCGTGCCCGGGCCCGGGCCCGGTTCTGGATCCGGGATTTGGGATTTGGCAATCGCCTGCGGCGGGCTATGCCTATCTTTTTGGACCTGAGACGAATGAGTAAATCTGTTTTGCTTTTGAAAACAGAATGTTGATTTGGTCGGTCAAAGGTGACTGTTAGTGCCTGGTTTTCAGGAGCACTAACAGCTCCACTGACTGCATTTGTGGAGTCGGTTTCTCTGCTGCAGTTGCCCTATTTTTTGCTATAAATAGATCGCCTTACTGCTCTCAGAAACATACAACAACAACAATCATCTCCTCCCATACTCTCTCTTTCTCTCTTCCGTTCTTAAAGAGTTTCTGGGTACTGCTTATAATCGTTCCAAGTCTCACAGTTCCGAGTGGGCGGAACTGCGTGGAGACTGTAGTGTTATCCTTGGGGAACTACCTGTACTAGCTGATCGCCACCACGGTCGTACCGGAGAAATAGTTTTCAAGGCAGTGGCTTTCTACCACGGCACTACTACTTAAGTCGGTATTTCTAACCTCTGTTTTTATTGTTACGTCATTTCGCGTCCTACAATTTGAAAACTATTTGTTGCTGTAACCATGTCTGTTATTTCAAAAATTGTACCCGACATGTCAAAACTTGAGGCTTTAGACGGAAATAATTATAAACGTTGGTCCCAGAAATTGTTGATGTTTTTTGAGCAATTGGAAATTGATTACGTGCTGTTTTCTGACCCGCCGACCCCTATAACTATTACTTCTATTGAGAATACTCCTCCTGCTGCTGCTGTTATTAAGTCTAACGAGGAAACTGTTAAGAAGTTTGAAAAAGACAACAAAACTGCTAGGTGTCACATTCTGAATAATATGACAAACACCCTGTTCGATTTATTTGTTGTCAATAAGTCGGCTAAGGTTATTTGGGAGGCTTTAGAAACCAAGTATGGGGCTGATGACGCGGGGAAAAAGAAATATGTTGTGGGAAAATGGTTGGGATTTCACATGGTTGACGGGAAATCTATTATGGAACAAGTTCATGTCTATGAAAATTTATGTGCTGATGTTGTGAATGAAGGCATGAAACTGGATGATATTTTTGTAGCTAATGTTTTGCTAGAGAAATTCCCTCCCTCCTGGTCTGATTACCGAAACCAACTCAAACACAAAAAGAAAGACCTGTCCCTTAAGGAACTTATAGGACACATGAGAACTGAGGAGGCTAATCGCCTCAAAGACCTTCCTGCTAGTCAATCTGTGACTGTTTCTGCTGTTGCTGCTGTCAAAGCTAATCTGGTTGAGTCTGGTGGTCCGTCTTATGCTGAGAAATATAAGGGTAAGGGTAAGGCCAAGGTTGGTCAAGGTAAGAACCAGGGTCCTGCAAAGAAGAATGGTCCAGTGAAGCATACCAAACCGGTTCCTAAGATTCAGAAAGCTAAGGGTCCTATTGTCTGCTATGTTTGTGGAAAAGTTGGCCACAAAGCCTACCAATGCTCCGAGAAGAAATCTGCTGAAGCCAATGTTGCTGTAACTGATGACATCGTTGCAGCTGTGGTTGTGGAAGCTAATCTGGTGGGAAATGCTGCTGAATGGGTCCTGGATACCGGAGCTTCGAGACACCTCTGTGCTGAAAGGGGGTTATTTGCTGAGTTCGAGGAAGTAGCTGATGGGGAATGCGTCTACATGGGTAATTCTTCATCTGCAAAGATTACAGGCAAAGGCAAGATCTTTCTCAAACTCACCTCGGGGAAAACACTTGCTCTCTCTAATGTTTTATTTGTTCCCTCATTGCGTCGAAACCTCGTGTCTGGTGCCTTGTTAAACAAAGCTGGTATGAAACTTGTTTTTGAGGCTGACAAGGTTGTAATGTCGCGTAATGGGGAATTTGTGGGCAAGGGTTATCTTTCTGGGGGTCTTTTTGTATTGAACATTGATTCAACCTTTAATAATATTGCATCTACTTCTGCTTATATCGCTGAGTCTCTTGATGTTTGGCATGGTAGATTAGGTCATGTGAATGTGGATTACATTAAAAAAC
This sequence comes from Heliosperma pusillum, assembly GCA_022085475.1. NCBI lineage: Eukaryota > Viridiplantae > Streptophyta > Magnoliopsida > Caryophyllales > Caryophyllaceae > Heliosperma > Heliosperma pusillum. Next base: position 9,085 of record JAIUZE010049646.1, read on the forward strand.
TTAGAACTATGAGTTTAATTCCGAGTTTGACGAGTCAAGAATTCTCTAAATGTGTTAGCTGTGTTGAGGCTAAGTTTACAAAGAAACCTAGTAAACCTGTGACTACTAGGAATACGAGTCTTCTTGAGTTAATTCACACCGACCTAGCTGACTTCAAAAATGTTGCAAGTAGAGGTGGCAAGAATTATTATATTACTTTTATAGATGACTGTTCTAGATACACTCGTGTCTATTTGCTTAAGAGTAAAGATGAAGCTGAACAATCTTTTATAAATTTTAAGAATGAAGTTGAGAACCAACTTGACAGGAAAATTAAAAGGGTAAGATCTGATAGAGGAGGCGAGTATAAGTCTAATTATCTAACCGATTTCTGTGCTGCAAACGGGTTAATACATGAGACTAGTCCACCTTACTTACCCCAGTCTAATGGTGTAGCTGAACGCAAAAATAGAACCTTAAAAGAGATGATGAATGCTATGCTTTTAAGTTCTGGCCTATCTGATGATATGTGGGGGGAAGCAATTCTTTCAGCTTGTCACATTCTTAACCGTGTACCTCATAAGAAAATCGACAAGACACCCTACGAGATCTGGAAGGGCTATCCTCCTAACCTGAGCTTCCTTAGGGTATGGGGGTGTCTGGCTAAAGTGGGTTTACCTGATTTTAGGAGACCTACCGTTGGACCTAAAACCTATGATTGTGTGTTTATAGGTTATGTTCAAAATAGCTCTGCTTATAGATTTATGTCTTTGAGTGATCGTTCTATATCTGAGGCTAGAGACGCTGAATTTTTTGAGCATGTTTTTCCTTTTCTGAAAACTGTTGTACCATCTCCTAGTTTATCTGTTGCATCTTCTGATTTGTCTTCACATGCTAGTGCTAGCACTTCTATTGATGTTTCTGTTGAACCTAGAAGAAGTAAGAGACCGAGATGCCCAAAGAACTTTGGTGATGATTATGTTACAACTATGTTGTCTGAATATGGATACTCTGTTTGTGCTAGTGATGAGTTTGTTTCAGCTTTTTTAATAGAGGATGATCCCAAAACTTATAGTGAGGCAATGAAATCCATTGATGCTAATTTTTGGAAAGATGCTATTAAAAGTGAACTTGATTCTATTGTGGCTAATCAGACTTGGGAGTTGACTGATTTACCTAAAGGTAGTAAACCCATTACGAATAAATGGATCTTTAAAAAGAAAATGAGACCTGACGGTACAATAGAGAGGTTCAAAGCTAGACTTGTAGTTAGAGGCTTTACACAAAAGAAGGGCATTGATTATTTTGATACCTACTCTCCTGTGACCAAAATTTCGACTATTAGAACTCTTGTCGCCTTAGCTGCTATTCATAACCTTGTTATACATCAGATGGATGTTAAAACTGCTTTTCTGAATGGTGAACTAAGGGAAGAGATTTATATGTCTCAACCTGAAGGTTTTGTGATTAAAGGTCAAGAGAGTAAAGTGTGTAAACTGAACAAGTCACTTTATGGTCTGAAACAAACACCTAAACAGTGGTATGAGAAATTTAACAACACTTTGATGAGTAATGGCTTTGTAGTTGACAATTCTGATTCATGTGTTTATTCCAAAAGAATAGAATCTGATTGTGTGATTATATGCCTATATGTTGATGACATGCTGATACTTGGTAATAATTTGGATGTGGTAATTAGAACCAAAGATTTTTTGTCATCACAGTTTGAGATGAAGGACTTAGGAGAAGCTGATGTTATCCTAGGAGTTAAGGTCATCCGAAACCCCTATGGAATCTGTCTAAGTCAATCTCATTATGTTGAAAAAGTGTTGAAAAAGTTTAACTGCTTTGACTATGTGCCTGCTAGAACACCCTATGATCCTAGTATACCGCTGTGTAAAAACTTGGGTAAGAGTGTTTCCCAAGAAGAGTATGCTAAAATCCTAGGTAGTGTGATGTTTTTAATGAACTGTACTCGACCAGATATTGCATATGCTGTTAGTAGACTGAGTCGTTATACACATAACCCTAGTAATGAACATTGGAATGCTCTTCGTCGTTTACTAAAGTACCTAAGAGGAACAGTTGATCTGTGTTTGCATTATGGTAAATTTCCTGCTGTGCTAGAAGGATTTTGTGATGCGAACTGGGTTTCAGGTAACGATGAGATCTGTTCTACTAGTGGTTATGTCTTCACCATGGGTGGAGGTGCTATATCGTGGAAGTCTTCTAAACAGACTTGTATTGCACGCTCTACCATGGAATCGGAGTTCATAGCTCTTGAGTTGGCAGGACAAGAGGCTGAATGGCTGAGAAACCTTTTAGCTGATGTACCAGTATGGGGCGGACGGTTGAAACCGGTCTCCCTACACTGTGACTCACAAGCTGCTATTGGTGTCGCGAAGAATTGTGTCTACAATGCGAAAAAGAGACACATTCGGATAAGGCACGCTGCAGTTAAACAACTCCTTGAGAATGGAGTGATCGCTTTGGACTATGTGAAGTCCGAAAGCAATCTTGATGATCCCTTTACTAAAGGGCTGGCTAGGAGACTAGTCGTTGATACGTCGAGGGGAATGGGTCTTAAGTCCTTAAGTCAAGTGAATGAGTGATACTTGACTAGGTCTAAAGTCTTCATTTCTATGGCGTTGTATGATTCATAGCCTTTATGGTAGTGCTTTTGAGACGCACTTGATGAATTATACACCAGGTTGGACTGATGTCCTTAATGGCTCATGTCAGAAGTGCTATTGAGAAGCACTTGAGCCACCTATACAGGTGTGTTGACAACAAGACTATGAGAAGTCTTGTGAACATGTCTGCTAATACCAAGTTAAACGCATCGCTCTAAAAAAGAGCGCGTTGCACTTTTGCGGAACGGTCTTAATTCGAAGGTATGATATGTGTTGTGGGGGGTATCAACCGAAGCTCAGTTAGGAATTCAAATCGA
>JAIUZE010049649.1:0-12503 GCA_022085475.1 Heliosperma pusillum
TCAATCAAGTATCAAGTAAAGTATCGTACATTTAAGAAATGTAAATAATAAATTAATAAATAATATCATAAGAAATATAAATTCTTTTTTCATCGAGATTGGGGTGGTCGTCAGTGTACTTTATTTTCTTTCGTAAAAGAAAGTTGCAAAACAAAAAGAATGAAATGGCCGAGGCTTCGCGTGCATAAAAAAGAAAGAAAATAAATATCTATAATGGACCCGATATCCCCCTCTTCACCATTAGATGTTAACTCCAGTTCTGCGAGTGTCGCTAGCTCCATGATAGAGGGCAATATTCAAGCTGGTATTTTTAATGACCACCCGGGGCTGAACCCCAGGGAGGAGGCTGTCGTTGAACGACAATGTATTATCCGGGAACAATTGGAAGAATTGACTGGTGATCCCGACAAGGCTGAAGCTATGGCCGAGGCTTTGCATGGGGAGAGTGAGAATATTGAGTTTATGGATCACATTGTAACGGATTTGGACACAAACGGAGTAGCCAGTGAGTCCTATAGGGAAGCTCTGGCGCTAATAGGGGAGGTGGTGCCCAACAGCCCACTTGACCAATTTGCCATTCTGCCATTGATTCCTATGAAACTCGGAAACTTGTATTTCTCATTCACAAATCCATCTTTGTTTATGCTGCTAACTCTCAGTTTGGTCCTACTTCTGCTTCATTTTGTTACTAAAAAGGGAGGAGGAAACTCAGTACCAAATGTTTGGCAATCCTTGGTTGAGCTTATTTATGATTTCGTGCTGAACCTGGTAAACGAACAAATAGGGGGTCTTTCCGGAAATGTTAAACAAAAGTTTTTCCCTTGCATCTTGGTCACTTTTACTTTTTTGTTATTTCGTAATCTCCAGGGTATGATACCTTATAGCTTTACAGTTACAAGTCATTTTCTCATTACTTTGGGTCTTTCATTTTCAATTTTTATTGGCATTACTATAGTGGGATTTAAAAGAAATGGGCTTCATTTTATAAGCTTCTTATTACCTGCAGGAGTCCCACTGCCGTTAGCACCTTTTTTAGTACTCCTTGAGCTAATCCCTCATTGTTTTCGCGCATTAAGCTTAGGGATACGGTTATTTGCTAATATGATGGCCGGTCATAGTTCAGTAAAGATTTTAAGTGGGTTCGCTTGGACTATGCTATGTATGAATTCTCTTTTATATTTCATAGGAGATCTTGGTCCTTTATTTATAGTTCTTGCATTAACCGGTCTTGAATTAGGTGTAGCTATATTACAAGCTCATGTTTTTACGATCTTAATCTGCATTTACTTGAATGATGCTACAAATCTCCATCAAATGAGGCGAAGATAAAAATATAAAAAAATATAAAAATTCTTATATTAATCTTAATTAAAAAAAGAACTTCTTTATTTTGAGTAAAGGGAGGCATTTTCTTATTATTATTAAGTGCGCTTGCTTCTTTAGAGCCAGGAAAAGCTCGGTCTAGTTCGCTTTCTCACATCAGTCTCAAAAAGTGAGAGGGATTAGTCCGTACAAGAGAAGAGCCATAGACCTAAGTTGTGTCCGCTAACTCATTTAGGCTAGGTGAGACCGAGAACTCGAAAAGAGAGATGAGTGACTGCTCTTCATGAGCAGGGGTTCCTAGCTCTAAGACTTAGGGCTATGATTCAAGCATTTCGATAGAAAGATGAGTGATAAAGACTGAATTAAGTCTATTTTTCACATTCGCCAAGCAGAGTGAAGGCAGCTTCTATCGATCCTGCTAATAATTATATGTTGGGCAGATTTCATGATATCTATCAGCCGACAGACCCCTCAACAGCTGCCATGCTAAGTCAATCATGGCTGTGCTCTGTCTAAGCGCACCATCCTATATTCTATACGAAATCTGCAAACAAAGGACACCCTACGTAAAATACGCCTTCCACGGCAAAGTGGTATTCGATACCCTTTAGTACAGTACTTCTCCAAGACATTACTCATCAAACCCGCAATCTTTGGGTTCACCTGCTGGTGTAGCATGTGAGGTAACGTTCCTATGACCAAGTACGTGGCCTAGGGTTGGAGTTCAGGCTTTCACATCAAATGTGACCTAAAGTGGTTCATTCAATGGTCAGAGTGAGGGGAGGTTCTAGCAATCCAGTAAACAAAAGTGCTCTATAGATTCTTCCACCAGGTAGAAGGAGCGCAGCTTCCACTCATCCTGCAAACGGGGGACAGCTGACTTAAAATATGTCCGCAATCTGTAAACAAAAAGGTTTAAAACTTTAAGTATTTCCACTAGCGGAAGCAGGAGGCGTATTTCACTTGATTGACGTATTCCCGCCTATGATATCCCAGATCTCCTTTTACAAGCAAGGAATTGGTATAATTATAATAAAGGCGAAGTCTTTCCTATCACAATTATCAGTTTGGTGAGATAGCTTCTTTCCTCAAGTAAAGCACTATTCTCTATTCGTACTATTCTCTATTCTATGTAATATTTCTATAAATTATAATACTATATGAATAAGAACAGAAAAAATATGGGGTTGAAAAGAATAAAAAAAAGAGAAAGACTTTCAAATATCCATTTATTTCCAGGGGTTGACGAATCCTACCTTTCATTCCGTGGCGCTAAACCCGTCTTTGGCTAAAGAATTCTTTTATTTGGTTATGCTATTTTATATTAAAATATATATTTATAAATTTTTATTTAAATAAAATACAGCGTGCCATTACTTTACTTTTGAAAAACCCAATACCATGTGCTTATAATTGAAAAGAAAAGCGAGACACATCAGGAGAGTCGTGCTTCTTTTTCTTAAGCTGAAATTGCCTTCATTTAATTTACTAGGGCTGCTACGTATCGACCAGAGGTCGGGGAATCAGAAGAAACCTGATCAAGTCTTTTAAACAAGGAATTTGGACCCAAACCTGATACTGCTCCTGAGATTCATTAGCTTCTTTCTTATTATAAGATTACAGTAATTATTAGAATAAAATAGTGAAAATGTGGGACATCATTTGATTTGGAAGATTAAAACGTCACGTCACTAAGGCAAAAGTCAAAGTAGCCAACGCGCCGATCGTGATCACGACTCGAAGGCTCCGCGGGTCGTTTAGGGTCCCTTAGACCTGCATTCATTTCGCTCGCTCTTTCGAACTTAGGTTTTGCCTGCCCATTCGTTTCCTCTGCTTAAAAAGTATAATGCTAGAGTAGAAGATGAAGTCCGGTCCCAAAGGCCCTAATATAAGCCCATTTGAAAAGGGACCAAGGGAAACAAGGGAAACAAGGGCTGCATCCGACGTTTGTTTCGATGTAAAGGTCGTAGAACCAAAACACTCATTTTGAGCTTGCTTTTGCATTTGCAGTTGAGCTTTCTTTTGACTTAATCTTTCTATTCTGACAGAAATTCAATAAAATACGCCAACACCCAGCTATCTTCCGCCTCAAAGTCGAATGCACCTGCTGTTGCTGTTGTTTCCCATAACGCTAGAGATTCTCCCACTTCTTTCCAAAGCCCAAACAAAATAGCTGGGCATCTAGCATAGGTCTTTCAATCCTTGATACCGGCCGGGGATCTTAAAATAAAAAAAGAATCTTAAAATGCGCTGGGATCCTTTCCAATTCCTGGGTTAAGGCCTACAACTGGGGCAGCATAATCTTTGTCTGGAAGATTGATCTTGAATTTGAACACAAATTTAAATTGAATTGGAAAATAATCTTTCTAAGGAGCATCCTCATTCTTACCAACAAGGCTAGTCTCCATGATTCTCTAAAGCACCTTCCTCGTCAAACTCAAATGCTGCTTTTTCCTCTTGTCCATCGTAGCACCTGTCTAGCCCAGGGACTTGCGTATCGAGCAAAACCTGCGTGCTGTTACCCCGTAAAAGGAATTGGAAACGCGCCCAATGGAGAGTGTTACCCTCCCTCAAGCAAAGAAGGCACAGTCTTTTAAACCTACCCCCTAGGAAAGAAAGCCGGCACAATCTCTTTCTGACGGAGCGAGCGTAGCATTTCCGTAATTAGACAGCAGAAGGAATCTCTGTACCAGTACCAGTAGCTGGTTTGGCCCGTAATGACTCTCCCTACTTTGTTTCGGTTGAAACGATGTCATGGCCGGCACCTTAGAAAAGGTCGAAAGTCTTTTATCCCAATCTAGTCTTTGGAACCTATGGATCATCAACTTCTCCACTGACTTCTCTATTCTAATTAAGGGAATAGGGGCGTCAGCCTGCTGGCAGCCCCGGTACCTTTCCTCTAATGTAAGTAAAAGCATCTCTCCTTACCGGAGGATGTCCTCTTTGCTTAGCAACAGAACAACTCTTTTTACCACCAATTGGTATTTAAGCGGCACCCCCAACATCCACTCGTTCTTCACTCGCAGCCAAAGCTCTTTCTTCCGCCATAAGCTAAGAAGCTTGCGGCTTTTCCTATGGGAACGAGCCAGCTCAGCTATTGGGGCTTTTACTGATTTATTTCCAACTTTTTCACTCTTCTCTTAGGGAAGTGCATCTACGACACGATGGGTCTCAAATCAAAGCGCCAGGACAGGATTCGAACCTGCAGTCTTCAGGGCATGAGCCTGATGAGTTATTCCAATTGCTCCACCTCGCTTCTGCTCTTTCAGTGGCAGTGGCGGGCTGTCTTCCGGACCGGGCTTGGACCATGTCTCCCGAACAATCTCAGTACATATGGCTGAAGACGCTTTGACATCTGGGTGTCGAGATCGGAGTGGGCTCGGGTCTTGTCTCGTCTCACTGTAGTGCCCGGTTTTTCTTGATTTCCTATTGATATTGATGAACAAACGAGTGAAAGAATGAAGCGAGCAGGCTGTTAGCGTATAGACAGCAGAGGATATGCTTGGGCCGAGGTTCTCTCCCTCTGTTCGGGGACTACTCCTGTATGATTCTCCCCTCCCTTGACTATACTGACTAGACTCTTTCCCTTCGTTAGATCGGGAATGCGCCTCAGGATGGCTTGGCCTTTCCCCGATTTATAGCAAGACCACGCTTCGCTTATATTGTTTCGATGATGACTCTCTGGAAAGACCCCCACTTGGTTTGGCTCGATACGAAGCACACGAGAGGAATCTATGTAGCGGGTGCGTTGGCATAAGGCGTGGAAAGCCTTCGATATGATGTTTCAAGGCTTCTAGAAAGGGCTTCGCGCCTTCACTTACACTTATAGGGTGGGGGGCGTAAGGAAGCTGCTCAGCCACGGAGTAAGCAGCTGTGCCCAGAGGAATCATAATCTTTCGAAGTACTCCTTTCGCGGCAAGTGGTTTTGAAGACTCAAGACCAGGAATAGCCCTTTTTATGAACGCCTTCCTCGACAAAGACAGGAAGAAACCTAAGGTCTCATCCCGGGACTACCAAGAGACATGCTACGCTAAACTGTTGGAATGTAGGTTTGATGCTTCCCTTTACCTTTAATCAGAGGTATGAAATGACTCGACTGACAAGAAGAGGAATCTTGGGGTCAGGCTTTCCTTAAGCAAGGACAAGTTGGACAATAAGCCAAGGAAAGAGACATTGTCTTTCCTGTAGGAATAGGATTGAGAATGATTCCACCTTTTGTCAAATTAGAGGAGAGCATAAACCAATGTTATGCGTATTTGGGCAAAGAACATCTCCGTAGCAGCTCTTTCACGAGCCGTAATGGTGAGGAAGAAGCCTTTGGGAAAAGACATGCGTGTAGAAACGAGCGTTAGAACCGGGCGTTAACGGAGCGAGCAAGGACTGGGCTGCCTGGCTGCCCGCGCTTGGATAGTCTTCTCCTCTCCTCTTTATTGGTATTGGGCATACCACGTCTCTCCCTACTTGTAAAGGGAGAATCCTTCACTAAGAGGTGGGGACCTATCCCTATATTTAATTCGGTGGTTTGAGGCCCTTTAGGCCCTTTATGGGACTCGAAACGATAGTGAGAGGGAGGAGAGCGCTAGTGAGAGGACTCAGATTGAGGCATATAAAGGAAGTTTAGTACATGAGGAAGAAGCGCTGGTGGCGTAGGTTGAGTGCGCGATCATGACAGGAAGCGTTATAAGCCACGTTAACTCACGAGCGAAGATGCTCGAGCGCTAGGGAGAGGGTTAGATCGCATATTCGTTGAGCAGGAGATTCGTTTGACTGAGAACTGTCCGCGGTTGGAAGGTCTGCCCATGGTTATCCTATCGACAAAGATACTCTTTCTCGAGGTAGTTCGTCAGTGAAGTTATTAAGTCGTTGGTGAAGAAAGAGGCTAAAGTCATCATGTTTATGCCCTAGACGAAGGAAAAAGGTACATGAAAAACAGGTTTTAAGTGAGAGTTCCCGGAATAAGTAGAAGAAAGACACCATTTAGTGGGCCTGTGTTTCAGTAGTTGGTCAAGGTGCAGTGCTTAAGATCCGGTTAGATGTTACGATTGGGATATCAGCGTAAGTCAAAGAGCGTATATGTTCCAGGGTTCTCTGATCGAGAGTATCCAGTTTCGCCCCTCTCTCTTGTGGTCAGGTCTTTCATTCCTATCCTTAGGTTGAGTATTCCATACCTCTTCTTAGTAGGTAAAACCGCCATTTCATTTCTAAGGGTCATAAAGGTACGTTCTTCTGCCTTCCTTATTCCAGTAGCTCGAGTCCACTCATAGGAGGGCTTTTCAAACGCGCATTTTGCCAAAAACTAGTCTTTTAGCCTGTGAAAAAAGTCAGTGAACCCGCGAATTTTCGTCATTCGACGATTTCCTTAGTGAAACGGACTTTTAAAATGAAATTTTTTAATCAAAGCGGCGATTTTCGGTATGAATGCCATTTTACTAGTAAACGGGCGAAAGAAAATGAATCTTTTGACTAAACCCGGTATTTTGGGACATGAATTTCTCGGAAGTGGCATTATTAAGACAATAAATGCCCGAGAAAAGTACCAAGGAACATACCTTGCTCCTGTCTCACACAAGCCGTGGTTGGCATGTCGTTGGACTGGTAGCGTTTGAATGCCTTATTGAGCAACTGCTAGCCGTTTAAGTACTTTATATGAGCAAAAACTTTATGCTCCATGAAGAAGAGATTGGATGGAGATCCGTAGCGAGATAGCATTCGTGAAAACTTATGCGGGTCCCGTCGTATTTGACTGAAAAGGGCTTTTTCCTCGTAAATGAAGTAGCTTTGTCCCGAGAATACCAGCTTCGAAGACTCGTAAACAACGAAAGCGAGACAAAAACCACACTAAATAGCAAGGAAAACGGGACAAATCAAGGCAAAACGCAGGAAAAGCGTACCTAACAAAAAGTGTAAGTAATGAATTTTGAGCAACCAGCCCCTCCTTGCCTTGCTACCTTTCCATGGAAATGGACTACATAAAGGAACACGGGAAGAAAGATAGAATTCTAGATCAATGCGACTGGGATTGAGGTACGAAGTCACGTGGTTCAGGCTCAAGGGGAATACACTTAAAAAAAGAGAGATTGAAATCCCATATTAAATTAGAATTGAGGTTTGTAATCTTTCAATCTTGTGTCAAGTGTTTCCGGAGATTGGTATTTCGAGCCAGTGCATTTTAACCCAAGCAAGCGTGCCGTACTTTCGAGCCCGTGCATTTCGAGCCAAACCAAGCAAGGTAGTTGACTTAGTGCTTGCATTAAAGAAGCCCCCCCCTTAAACGAGATTTGATTGATGACCAACATTAGAATCCTACCTACGATATTATATTGACCAGGATCGATATGAAAAAGCGCTTTTCTCAGAAAGTGCGGATATTGTGAGGTAGACAAGGTTATAGTCTATATAAGTAAGTAAGATTTATGTTTAAATACATCTTAAAGAAAGACACAGGATAAGTGAACAACATACATAAAAGTTCATGATGAGTCTTCGTCCTCGGCCCGTCGTTTCTTGTTCTCATCCAAGTCACATGCTTGGTTAAAGGTTCCCGTGCCCTAGGATTCTTTCATAGACTTCGTTTTCATCATCAGATGCTTTGCTTAGAGCCTGGAAATGCTTTTAGTGACTCATGCTCTGACCCCCCTGCTCTGGGAATCCGCCTGGTAATTGTTCGTTCAAGGATTAAGGGTTAATCACGTGCATCAAAAGCTGCTTCATCAACATAAACTGGAAGAACTTCCGTGTCTGCGTCTCTGTCTGTGACTTTGTCTTCCTCAACCACAGCTTTTCCTCGCTCTAAGGCTCGCAACATCCAACTCGCTACATTTCTTCCGCTCGCTTCGTAACCTACTCTCGCTCGCTCGGGTTCTGTTCTTGAGTCAAATGCGACAAGTTGAACGATGTCACAAACCAGATAGCGTTTGTGATCCACCAGCAAGAAATATAAACAAGAAAAAAAAAAAAATATAAAAGAATAGCAGGAACAGGAAAGGCAGCAAGAAGGTGTCACCAAGATGCTACTTTTTTGATTTCTTTCAAATTTAAACAATACAATAAATGTCGTAAAGAGTAAAGAATTAAATCAAGTATTCAATCAAGTATCAAGTAAAGTATCGTACATTTAAGAAATGTAAATAATAAATTAATAAATAATATCATAAGAAATATAAATTCTTTTTTCATCGAGATTGGGGTGGTCGTCAGTGTACTTTATTTTCTTTCGTAAAAGAAAGTTGCAAAACAAAAAGAATGAAATGGCCGAGGCTTCGCGTGCATAAAAAAGAAAGAAAATAAATATCTATAATGGACCCGATATCCCCCTCTTCACCATTAGATGTTAACTCCAGTTCTGCGAGTGTCGCTAGCTCCATTATAGAGGGCAATATTCAAGCTGGTATTTTTAATGACCACCCGGGGCTGAACCCCAGGGAGGAGGCTGTCGTTGAACGACAATGTATTATCCGGGAACAATTGGAAGAATTGACTGGTGATCCCGACAAGGCTGAAGCTATGGCCGAGGCTTTGCATGGGGAGAGTGAGAATATTGAGTTTATGGATCACATTGTAACGGATTTGGACACAAACGGAGTAGCCAGTGAGTCCTATAGGGAAGCTCTGGCGCTAATAGGGGAGGTGGTGCCCAACAGCCCACTTGACCAATTTGCCATTCTGCCATTGATTCCTATGAAACTCGGAAACTTGTATTTCTCATTCACAAATCCATCTTTGTTTATGCTGCTAACTCTCAGTTTGGTCCTACTTCTGCTTCATTTTGTTACTAAAAAGGGAGGAGGAAACTCAGTACCAAATGTTTGGCAATCCTTGGTTGAGCTTATTTATGATTTCGTGCTGAACCTGGTAAACGAACAAATAGGGGGTCTTTCCGGAAATGTTAAACAAAAGTTTTTCCCTTGCATCTTGGTCACTTTTACTTTTTTGTTATTTCGTAATCTCCAGGGTATGATACCTTATAGCTTTACAGTTACAAGTCATTTTCTCATTACTTTGGGTCTTTCATTTTCAATTTTTATTGGCATTACTATAGTGGGATTTAAAAGAAATGGGCTTCATTTTATAAGCTTCTTATTACCTGCAGGAGTCCCACTGCCGTTAGCACCTTTTTTAGTACTCCTTGAGCTAATCCCTCATTGTTTTCGCGCATTAAGCTTAGGGATACGGTTATTTGCTAATATGATGGCCGGTCATAGTTCAGTAAAGATTTTAAGTGGGTTCGCTTGGACTATGCTATGTATGAATTCTCTTTTATATTTCATAGGAGATCTTGGTCCTTTATTTATAGTTCTTGCATTAACCGGTCTTGAATTAGGTGTAGCTATATTACAAGCTCATGTTTTTACGATCTTAATCTGCATTTACTTGAATGATGCTACAAATCTCCATCAAATGAGGCGAAGATAAAAATATAAAAAAATATAAAAATTCTTATATTAATCTTAATTAAAAAAAGAACTTCTTTATTTTGAGTAAAGGGAGGCATTTTCTTATTATTATTAAGTGCGCTTGCTTCTTTAGAGCCAGGAAAAGCTCGGTCTAGTTCGCTTTCTCACATCAGTCTCAAAAAGTGAGAGGGATTAGTCCGTACAAGAGAAGAGCCATAGACCTAAGTTGTGTCCGCTAACTCATTTAGGCTAGGTGAGACCGAGAACTCGAAAAGAGAGATGAGTGACTGCTCTTCATGAGCAGGGGTTCCTAGCTCTAAGACTTAGGGCTATGATTCAAGCATTTCGATAGAAAGATGAGTGATAAAGACTGAATTAAGTCTATTTTTCACATTCGCCAAGCAGAGTGAAGGCAGCTTCTATCGATCCTGCTAATAATTATATGTTGGGCAGATTTCATGATATCTATCAGCCGACAGACCCCTCAACAGCTGCCATGCTAAGTCAATCATGGCTGTGCTCTGTCTAAGCGCACCATCCTATATTCTATACGAAATCTGCAAACAAAGGACACCCTACGTAAAATACGCCTTCCACGGCAAAGTGGTATTCGATACCCTTTAGTACAGTACTTCTCCAAGACATTACTCATCAAACCCGCAATCTTTGGGTTCACCTGCTGGTGTAGCATGTGAGGTAACGTTCCTATGACCAAGTACGTGGCCTAGGGTTGGAGTTCAGGCTTTCACATCAAATGTGACCTAAAGTGGTTCATTCAATGGTCAGAGTGAGGGGAGGTTCTAGCAATCCAGTAAACAAAAGTGCTCTATAGATTCTTCCACCAGGTAGAAGGAGCGCAGCTTCCACTCATCCTGCAAACGGGGGACAGCTGACTTAAAATATGTCCGCAATCTGTAAACAAAAAGGTTTAAAACTTTAAGTATTTCCACTAGCGGAAGCAGGAGGCGTATTTCACTTGATTGACGTATTCCCGCCTATGATATCCCAGATCTCCTTTTACAAGCAAGGAATTGGTATAATTATAATAAAGGCGAAGTCTTTCCTATCACAATTATCAGTTTGGTGAGATAGCTTCTTTCCTCAAGTAAAGCACTATTCTCTATTCGTACTATTCTCTATTCTATGTAATATTTCTATAAATTATAATACTATATGAATAAGAACAGAAAAAATATGGGGTTGAAAAGAATAAAAAAAAGAGAAAGACTTTCAAATATCCATTTATTTCCAGGGGTTGACGAATCCTACCTTTCATTCCGTGGCGCTAAACCCGTCTTTGGCTAAAGAATTCTTTTATTTGGTTATGCTATTTTATATTAAAATATATATTTATAAATTTTTATTTAAATAAAATACAGCGTGCCATTACTTTACTTTTGAAAAACCCAATACCATGTGCTTATAATTGAAAAGAAAAGCGAGACACATCAGGAGAGTCGTGCTTCTTTTTCTTAAGCTGAAATTGCCTTCATTTAATTTACTAGGGCTGCTACGTATCGACCAGAGGTCGGGGAATCAGAAGAAACCTGATCAAGTCTTTTAAACAAGGAATTTGGACCCAAACCTGATACTGCTCCTGAGATTCATTAGCTTCTTTCTTATTATAAGATTACAGTAATTATTAGAATAAAATAGTGAAAATGTGGGACATCATTTGATTTGGAAGATTAAAACGTCACGTCACTAAGGCAAAAGTCAAAGTAGCCAACGCGCCGATCGTGATCACGACTCGAAGGCTCCGCGGGTCGTTTAGGGTCCCTTAGACCTGCATTCATTTCGCTCGCTCTTTCGAACTTAGGTTTTGCCTGCCCATTCGTTTCCTCTGCTTAAAAAGTATAATGCTAGAGTAGAAGATGAAGTCCGGTCCCAAAGGCCCTAATATAAGCCCATTTGAAAAGGGACCAAGGGAAACAAGGGAAACAAGGGCTGCATCCGACGTTTGTTTCGATGTAAAGGTCGTAGAACCAAAACACTCATTTTGAGCTTGCTTTTGCATTTGCAGTTGAGCTTTCTTTTGACTTAATCTTTCTATTCTGACAGAAATTCAATAAAATACGCCAACACCCAGCTATCTTCCGCCTCAAAGTCGAATGCACCTGCTGTTGCTGTTGTTTCCCATAACGCTAGAGATTCTCCCACTTCTTTCCAAAGCCCAAACAAAATAGCTGGGCATCTAGCATAGGTCTTTCAATCCTTGATACCGGCCGGGGATCTTAAAATAAAAAAAGAATCTTAAAATGCGCTGGGATCCTTTCCAATTCCTGGGTTAAGGCCTACAACTGGGGCAGCATAATCTTTGTCTGGAAGATTGATCTTGAATTTGAACACAAATTTAAATTGAATTGGAAAATAATCTTTCTAAGGAGCATCCTCATTCTTACCAACAAGGCTAGTCTCCATGATTCTCTAAAGCACCTTCCTCGTCAAACTCAAATGCTGCTTTGTCCTCTTGTCCATCGTAGCACCTGTCTAGCCCAGGGACTTGCGTATCGAGCAAAACCTGCGTGCTGTTACCCCGTAAAAGGAATTGGAAACGCGCCCAATGGAGAGTGTTACCCTCCCTCAAGCACAGAAGGCACAGTCTTTTAAACCTACCCCCTAGGAAAGAAAGCCGGCACAATCTCTTTCTGACGGAGCGAGCGTAGCATTTCCGTAATTAGACAGCAGAAGGAATCTCTGTACCAGTACCAGTAGCTGGGTTGGCCCGTAATGACTCTCCCTACTTTGTTTCGGTTGAAACGATGTCATGGCCGGCACCTTAGAAAA
>JAIUZE010049651.1:0-10781 GCA_022085475.1 Heliosperma pusillum
CATTCGCTACAAAGTACATGAATCAGGACAAAAAGGAAGGCTAATGGGTGAAGGTAGAAATGGGTTGTGCCCAGGCACGTTTGGGAATGTGGGGCTAAGACCGGTAGTCGCAGCGACACGTACCAAAACAAATCTACAAGACTAGCACAAACCAACACCGACTAGAGAAATCATCTTAAACTTTGACAACACAAGAGAGAGATCGATATTGCTCTCTGAAAAATGGATTAGACTCTAGTAAATTCCCTTTCATTTTCCCTTGAATAATTGAATGAAGCAACAATTTTTTTTTTTTTTTTTTTTTTTTTTCTCTTTTTCTTCTTTTTCATGATTTTCTTTTCATCATTTTTTCAATTCAAATCTTTTTTCTTTTTCTTCATCATTTTTTTTTCTTTTCTTTTGCTTCACAACTTTTCTCAACAAAGGGAATAAATGACACAATTGCCAACATACTTGCTACACCCAATTGATATTCTTTTTGAAATCCCGACCCACCCATAGTAGACAAGTAGACAAGGAAAACATGCAACTGCGACTGTCCCGATAAGGTAGGCAAGTTCTAGGAATGTAGCTATTAGATAGGTTATGAAACAGGCTACAAAGGCTCAAATGGGCTAAACATAGAGAACTTAATAATAAGGGTATAAAATCAAGTCTTTTTGGCTATGTGAGGCTTATTTGAACAAAAAGAACCACCTTTCATCATGCACTTATCAAACGAACGCGTATAGTATCAAGAAACGAATGTCACACTTATGCAATTTGATGTTACACATTACACAAGGAGTACCACACTCAAGCCTAAAGACAATGAGACCAGTTTATTGATGTTCATGGCCTAGGAAGCTCTAAAGACCTCAGAATTTTAAGTGGTTTACCAACAAAAATTGCCAAATCTAATTAGCATAAGGTATGTCAAAAACGGTCAAGACTTGTACTATGAGCTTTGTTTTCAAAAATAGTAAGTCAAAACAATGTACATGGATAACTTATTGGGATTCAAATGCAGAAACAATGCAAATTATCATCATTGTTATTCAATTCACCAAGACTCGACCTAATAAAATGAAAACATGTTTTTGGATTTTGTAAACTTTTCAATTTTTATGGATTTTTTCTTTTTAAATAAACTAAACACACAACATAAATAAAGACTCTCCCCCAAACCTAAATGTCACAGTGTCCTCATTGTGACGCTAACAGCACAACATCACACAATCAACCAACAACAGCAACCTAAAGGACACTACTAACAAAAGGGAAAAGGGGAAATAGCTAAAAGAAAATACAATAAAAGAAAGTACAAGGATAGATAATACCATCTTATAAACATAGCTTCCCCCAAACCAGCTGTAAAATGGGGGAGTAGTGACAGCGGCCACTACTGCGCCTGATCATCATCATCATCATCATCATCGCCCCTCTCAGCAGCACCAGAAGAAGAAGCCCGAAACGGGTCACCAAACCCACCAACTGGAGCATTCGGTTGGATAGGAGTATACCAAGAACGACCCAGGCAACCATAATCGTGACTAAACTCCTGGGAAAACTGCTGAGGAGTCACCCCATAATTATCAAACACACCCGTCTCATCACCCGGACCTCGGTAGTAGCTCGGCGGAGTCCAACCAGCAGTGGCATTAAGATCAGTCCGCATGAGGTTCTCCCAAAGTCCCCTCATCACCAAGTCATTGTTTATTCCTTGGTGAATCCTAATCTCCCTCTCTAAAGCTGGATCATAGGTGTAAGCATGCGGAGGGTAAGGGTAAGGAGCTGGGGTGGGTGTAAAGCGTGGAATCGGGGTGGTGGTAGTCTGAGCAGAAGTAGATGGGGTAATCCGCCGACGAGGTCGACGGTTCTCGGCTTCTCGGCCAAAGAAAAAACAAGCTCAGGTGGAACCACATAAGAACGAGGGGGAGGGGTAGGTCCAGTCTCAGGATCATGGGTAGACTACCGCTCCGTAGAAGGGAGAAGGTTATCGGTATCAGAAAGAGCTATCCACTGGGTCCCTCGTACTCGCCACTGAAATCTAGCGTTCCCTAACGCGTTAATCCAGCAAAGGGTGTGTCGCAAGTACTCCTCGTCCACTCTAGGGGCATGAAGGGGGGTCATTGGTGTGTATCTACGGTCACCCCCAAACCCAGTAAGTCTCCTAGCCAACCGAGTGACCCAGGCACCACAATCTAAGGAATGCTGGGTAGCGGAAGTGATCCTCCAGAAAGCAAAGCACACCAAACCAACCGGATTGAAATAAAAATCATTCTCATGCATGGGGTTGAGGGAAGATGCAAGTAATAAGACCTCATGAGAATTAAGCTTACTTAAGTCCTTCCTAGCAAATAAAAGGAGGCTAAAGAAACGCAAAAACAACCTTAGACAAGGATGTTGCACATCATTGACCGCCATGGCATTGACACGTGCCTCAGGAAGACCCGTAAATAAACGAAAGTATTCAACGGCTTGAAAGCCGGAAGGCACACCAATAAAAGCATCATCGTCACCGACAGAAAGACCCAAATGACCCGCCAATTCGGCATAAGTCAACACAAAATCCCGGTTAAGTAACCTAAAAGACACACTTTCATTGGTCTCGTCCCAATCATAGGAACTGAAAAATTCTAGTGTCAAAGGTCGGTAAGAAAGCTCATTTAGGGAATATAGCCCCCCAAACCCGATTCGGTGAAACATAGCAAACATGGCATTCCCAAAACCGAGTGAATCAAGAACGTTGGGGCACACACAGCGAGTAGGGTCCATAGGACGACCCATAAGCAAAGCAAACCGGTCATGCTGCTCTTGTGTGTTGAAAACGATCCAAGGGTAGTCGGGGTTACTCGGAATCGCTTCTACGTGGGGTTGTCGGACAAGACGGGGTGCTCGACGACGCTTACTAGTTCCTTCTTGCCTAGACATAGCTAATTAAAGTAAATAAAACACAACAAACACAACTCTATGCTCAAAAGACGGATTAGCTAACCCTAACTCGAAAAAAATTCAAATTTGAGGCTAAAACGCAAGAAAGACGGAGCAATTAGCAATGCAAGAGTGAATAATTACTAAATAACAAGGCTAGGAAGCAACAACAACAAATTAGAAGCACAAAATTGAAGAAATAAGAAACAAACCCTAATTCACGTTTTGGGCAAAATAAGGGAGCAAAAATACTGATTTCTTCACAAATTGAGCTTGAAACAAGTAAATTGATGTTTGTTGATGCTAGATTGATGATGAAATGATGATATGAAAGACTTTTCTTGAGTTATTATGAGGGAATAAGGGTGAGGGGAAGAAAAAAGAGACGAAAATTGAAGAAGAATGAGGAAAGAATTGGGGAAAACCTGATTAAACAACCTCGGGCCGGTCTGAACCGCTCGACTCGATCGAGCAAGGAAGCTTGCTCGATCGAGCAACCTAGACAAACTCGTTTTTTTGCCTTTGCTCGAGTGGCTGATTATTTGGTGTAGCAAAAACTCGATCGAGCACGGACTTGCTCGGTCGAGCAACCTGTGATTTTTAGCTTTCCTCATTTTTCTCTTCTTTTCTCCTTTCTTTCTTTTTGTTTCTTCATTATTAAAGCGATTTCCGATTGTATTAGCTGTAATCACTCAATAAAATTGTTAGATCGCTCCCTCACCGCACTCCATAAAGCACAACTATATTAACTATCCAAACGAAATTTGATCTCATGGGAATCAAGAAAAACATATTTAAGATAATATTAACTTTCTGAAATTAAACTATGACATTAATAATTAGGCTAATCGAAATAAAATTTACAAATAAAGTACAAGTAAATGCCGGGTTGCCTCCCGGTTAGCGCTTGTTTATAACGGTCCCGCACGACCGTGTTACCTCAAAGTCATGGGGATTTATCAAGAGTGAAAAGGTCTACGGCCTCTATAACCCCTATAAATGCTCCATCGTAGTAGATCTTCAAGCGTTGACCATTGACTTTGAAAATCTCACCCTTGTCGGTTTGTAGTGAAACCGACCCAAACTTGTTTACCTCGGTAACTGTGAACGGTCCCGACCATCTGGACTTGAGTTTACCTGGAAACAAACGCAAACGGGAGTTAAATAATAATACTTTATCACCAATTTTAAATTCCCGCTGCATGATATGCTTGTCATGCCATTTCTTTGTCTTCTCCTTGTAAACCCGAGCACTATCATAGGCATGCAATCGAAACTCATCAAGCTCGTTCAACTGCATAAGTCGTTTCTCACCCGCCAGTGAGGGATCCATATTAAGCTCTTTTATGGCCCACATAGCCATATGCTCAAGTTCTACCGTTAAATGGCACGCCTTGCCATAGACTAACCGGTATGGAGAAGCACCGATTGGAGTCTTAAAAGCAGTTCGGTAAGCCCATAAAGTGTCATCAAGCTTACGACTCCAATCCTTCCTAGATTTACTCACGACTTTCTCAAGGATGGACTTAATCTCCCGATTAGAAACCTCGACCTGACCACTTGTCTGCGGATGATAACTTAACCCCCGACGATGTGTAACGCCATATTTCTTCAATAAAGAATTAAGATGACGCTCATTGAAATGCTTTCCTCCATCGCTAATGAGAGCACGAGGAACCCCAAATCGTGGGAAAATGATCTTCTGAAACAGTTTAATAACTGCTTTGGCATCACAAGTGGGAGTGGCAATGGCTTCCACCCATTTAGAGACATAATCCACTGCTGCTAGAATATAATGGTTACCATGGGAAGATGGGAATGGCCCTTGGTAGTCAATACCCCAAACATCGAATATTTCAACTTCCAAAATACCCGTTTGAGGCATCTCATGCCTTTGAGAAATATTTCCCGTCCTTTGACATGCGTCACAAGAACGGACAAAAGTAGTAGCATCCTTGAGAATAGTCGGCCAATAAAAACCCGACTGCATAACTTTAGCAAACGTACTTGAGGGACCATGATGACCGCCATATGAAGAAGAGTGACAATGAGAAAGGATGACATGTACCTCACCCTCTGGAATACATCGTCGATAAATGCCGTCGGCACATTCCCGGAATAGATAAGGATCATCCCAAAAATACCTCTTGACATCGTGTTGAAACCTCTTCTTTTGCTGATAGGATTGATCTGGAGGCATAATTCCCCTAACCAAAAAGTTGGCATAATCGGCAAACCATGGAGTTTCCATGGTAATGGCAAGGAGATGATCATCAGCAAACGAATCATCAATGGGGATGGAATCTCCCTCTTCAAACCTCAGACGAGACAAATGGTCAGCAACCACATTCTCTGCACCTGACTTATCCCAGATCTCCAAATCAAATTCTTGTAGCAACAAGATCCAGCGAATAAGCCTAGGCTTGGCTTCCTTCTTAGCCAACAAGTATTTCAGTGCTGCATGGTCAGTATAGACTATCACCTTAGAACCCACAAGATAGGCTCTAAACTTATCTAAGGCGAAGACAACGGCAAATAATTCTTTCTCAGTGGTAGCATAGTTAACTTGCGCATCATCCAACGTCTTACTGGCATAGTAAACTGCATGTAGCACCTTATCCTTCCTTTGCCCCAAAACAGCCCCAACTGCATAGTCACTGGCATCACACATTATCTCAAACGGCAATGTCCAAGCAGGAGACTGGATAATAGGAGCTGAGATTAGAGCTTGTTTAATCCTGTCAAAAGACTTAACACACTCATCAGTAAACACAAACGGGGCATCCTTGTGGAGAAGCTTAGTCATTGGTTGAGCAATCTTTGAAAAATCCTTAATAAAACGGCGATAGAACCCCGCATGACCAAGGAAACTTCTAACACTTTTAACATTCACCGGGTACGGTAATTGCTCAACCACTTCCACTTTAGCTTTATCCACTTGGATGCCTCGTCCAGACACCAAATGACCAAATACCACCCCTTCAGTTACCATGAAGTGGCACTTCTCCCAGTTTAACACAAGATTACTCTTCTCACAACGTTGCAAGACCTTAGTCAGATTAGCTAAACAACTATCAAAATCGGTCCCATAAACACTGAAGTCATCCATAAAGACCTCCATAATAGACTCGATATAATCAGAAAATATAGCCATCATACAACGTTGAAAGGTGGCAGGGGCATTACATAACCCAAAAGGCATTTTTCGATAAGCAAAGACACCATAAGGGCATGTGAAGGTAGTCTTTTCCTGATCGTCAGGATGGATGGGGATTTGAAAGAATCCCGAGTAGCCGTCTAGATAACAAAAATACTTATGACACGCTAGACGCTCTAACATTTGGTCAATGTATGGAAGAGGGAAGTGGTCTTTCCTACTGGCTAAATTCAGCCTCCTATAGTCAATACACATCCTCCACCCAGTCACTAGTCTAGTAGATATGAGCTCTTTTTTCTCATTAGTGACGACCGTAGTCCCTCCCTTCTTAGGGACTACCTGAACAGGACTGACCCACTTGGAATCCGAAATAGCATAAATGATCCCAGCATCTAACAGTTTCTGCACCTCTTTTCTAACTACCTCTTGCATAGTGGGGTTCAAACAATGCTGACCCTGCCTACAAGGTTTATGGTCTTCTTCTAAGTGGATACGGTGCATACAAAAGTCAGGACTAATACCTTGTAAATCGTCAATGCTATAGCCTATAGCCTTTTTGTGCCTTTTTAAAACCACCAATAAATCAGAAAGTTGGCTTTCAGATAGGCTAGCACTGACAATTACAGGATTCATCTCTTGGGAATCAAGAAAAACATATTTAAGATGAGAGGGGAGGGGTTTAAGTTCAGGTTTCTTTACCTCGATAACCTTAGTGGGGTTACCTAAGCTATAAACCTTCTGTAACTTGCAATCCTCTCCTGTCAGCAGTTGTTCCATTGCAACTACTTCTTCATTCCGTGAGCTTCCAGCTTCAGCAGTGCTGGAAATTAAGGCGATCTCCAGAGGATCCCTATTCAAACACAAAGAAAGACAGTCATCAATGGTTATATCAACAATATCGACTCTATGACATGTCTCTTCTAACATGGGATGTTTCATGGCATTGTCTAAGTTAAAAGTAATTGTATCATCCCCCACTGTTAGTGTAAGTCTCCAATTCTTAACATCTATAACCGCCCCCGCAGTATGGAGGAATGGTCGTCCCAAGATGATAGGAATTTGGGTGTCCTCAGCCATATCTAAGACAACAAAGTCAACTGGTATGAAAAACTTCCCTACTCTAACCGGTACGTCTTCTAAAATCCCTAAAGGGTGTTTAATAGAACGGTCGGACATTTGTAAGGTCATGTTTGTAACAGTAAGTTGACCCATATTTAACTTTTTGCATATAGAAAATGGCATAACACTAACACTAGCCCCTAAATCACAAAGGGCTTTGTCTATGGCTAAGCAACCTATATTACAAGGAATAGAAAAACTCCCTGGATCCTTTAGCTTTGGTGGGGATCTGGATTGCAACACAACACTGCATTCCTCAGTAAATGCAACCGTCTCCACTTCATTAAAGGACCGCTTCCTTGTCAATATATCTTTCATGAACTTTGCATAAGCCGGCACTTGAGTAATCAACTCGGTAAAGGGTACACTCACTTGTAGATTCTTGACCACCTCCATAAACCTCCCAAACTGTTTATCAAGCTTGGATTTATGTTGGCGGTGCGGAAAAGGAAGTGCAATGACAATGGGCTCGGCTTCTTTAGCTTTGGAAGATGAATTGGAAGTATTTTCATCCTGATCAGGGGTTGCTCGATCGAGCAGAGGACTTGCTCGATCGAGTTTTGGTGTACTGTAGCTGTCAGAAACTTCCCGAGACAAATTTGAGCAAATTTTCTGGGTTGCTCGATCGAGCAATGGGGTTCTGCTCGATCGAGCAACCTCTATTTCAGCCCCTTTTTCGCCTTTTTTCGAACTTTGATCAGCAACTTCCAAGCTTTCATTGGTTTCATCCCTTATCATTTCAGGGCCTTTGTAATGGGTTCCACTCCTCAAAGTGATAGCATTGGCTTGTTCATGTGGAGGGTGTCCTTGAGGAGGAAGATTACCGGGTTGCTTATGTGGATTTTGAATTGCCAATTGGGCAACTTGAGTGTCCACCATCTTATTATGAGCTATTAACTGTGAGATCTGAGCATCTTGCTTTTGTTGGATCATAAGACTCTGCTGCAACATGGCTTTCAATTCCGCCATATCATTACTTGGAGGTGGTGGAGGTGGAGGTTGTTGAAAGTTTTGGCCACCTTGATTGGAGCGGTTATAATTACCTTGGAAATTGCGATTCTGAGGAATCACATAAGAAGAACCTTGTTGCTGATGTGGCGGTGGGGTAGGATTATGAACATTCTGACTTCGTTAGGATAGATTGGGATGCTCTTTTGTCCTTTCATTGTAAAAATTGGAGTAAGGTGTACCTTGCTTAAAAGATTGAAAAGCAAGGACTTGCTCAACCGTACTCATACATTCCACTGCAGTATGCCCCATAGTACCACATCTTTCACATGTTGGCTCTTGTTGAACCATAGCATGAACCGTTTGCTTATTTTCCAAGGACTTTGAAGTTTGTAACTCGGCAATTTTGGCAGTTAATGCCTCCCACTGAGCTGCAACTGCATTATCCGTACCTCCTCTCCTCACATTACCTCTAGGATTCCCATACTCAGCAGTGTGAGTAGCCATCTCATCAATTAGCTTCCAAGCATTGGCATCGGTAGTGTTATTTTGGAATCTCCCATTGGCAGCAGAATCGAGCAATGTCCTCTGATCGTCATATAACCCATTATAAAATTGGTTGCATAAGGATCAAGTATCAAAACCATGATGTGGAACAGACTTGACAAGCTTTTTGAAGCGAACCCAGGCCTCATTAAAGTTCTCTTGGGGACCTTGTTTGAAACTTGTGATTTGACTTCTAATGGCATTGGTTTTCTGTGGCGGAAAATATCTTTTGTAGAATGCAAGAGCCAAAGAATTCCAATCGGTGATGCCAAGTGCAGCCATATCTAACTCACTCAACCAATCTTCTGCCCCGTCTCGTAGTGAAAAGGGAAACAACACCAACTTGATCTGATCTTGTGTCACCCCACCCGTTAAAGGAATAAAGCAACAATAGTTAGTGAATTTCTCCATATGCTTAGCAGGATCCTCAGTAGGGCTTCCTCCAAACATGTTTCGCTCCACCAAAGAGATATAAGATGGACGAATCTCAAAAGTACTATTACCCGTAGTAGGGAGTTGAAATCCCTTGGGAATAGATGCAACAGTAGGCTCCGAGTGGCTGGCTAGAGGAGGCATGGTTGTAGTAGGTGCAGAAATAGGTGTATCCTCTTCTAAGGATGGTTTTTCTGCGACGAATTCGGCGTAAACTGTTTCAAGCGTACTCAAGTCTTCCGCTGCTTGAATTTCCTTCCAAAAGTTCCGTCTAGACCGGAGAGTCTTCTCTGGTTCGCAATCGTAGGGCACGAGAACGGACCTAGAACACCTGGGCATAAACAAAAACTAAAGAAAAGGATGAGAACTGTCTCAAGGAACTTAAGTTCCCTGAGACGAAAAAGACAAACTAAGTAGAAACAAACAGAAAATTGTTGCCTCCCCGGCAACGGCGCCAAATTTGATAAGGTAGAGGTAAGCAAGGTATCGAATCTACAGGGAGGCGGTAGTATTCTAATTTGTTAAACTAGGTTTGTCTCTTAAGTAACAATTTTTGGGTTTTGATTGTGGTTTCTAAACTAATAGCAATTAATAACAACAACTAAAGTAAACAATAACAACTAATAACAATAATAATAACAACTAATAATAAGCAATAACTAACTATAAGCAATAACAAACTAATAAGGTTGAAAACAATGAGATTAAAAGTCTAGGGTCACAGGTTCACTAGGATTATTGTTCAGGGGTAAGGATAAAATCAACTATCATGCAATAAAGTTATCTAAGGTCACAAGATCGGTCGATTCAATTATGCCCTTTAGATCTACAATTTAACATGCGGTCGCTATCATTAAACGAGTTCTATTCAATTATCGTAGCCTATCTTAGTCTTAACCCGGTCGGTGTCAATCCGAATTTGCAAGACTAGTTAATTAATCCTGGCCAGTAATCAAACAACTAGAATTAAAACGATAATCAAACGATAACCATGCAATTGCAATTCAATTAATTAATCTACCCCTTCTAACAATTCTAGATCCCCTTTCAACCCTAGAAAGAAATTTAGCTACTCATAACGATATAAACAACAATAATAATTAAAGTAAACATGATTAACAATTATGAAAGGATGAACAAAGAATAATTAAGGAACAAGAAGACAATTAAATAAATAACTAAGAAAGATTGAAGAATACCGATTACAAGATGAACTAAAGACAATCGTCTTTGATGAATAAAATCCGGAGGCAAGCGAACTAAAACTAGGGTTTCTGATTTAAAGCCTAAAAGTATTAAAAAGCATATGAAAAGTATATCTAATTAAGAAAGACTAGCTTTCTTTTTATATTACAAAAGATCCTACTAATTAGGTTAAATTTAAGGAAAACACGAAAATCCGCCGAAATAGTGACTTGCTCGATCGAGCAAGGACCTTCTGCTCGATCGAGCAAGGACCTTCTGCTCGATCGAGCAAGCTTTGACCACGACTCGACCGAGCAAGGTTGGACTGCTCGATCGAGCAACCCTTCCTTTAGCTCGTTTTCTTCATTTTCCTTCATTTCTTCTCTTTTCTTCCTCGATTCCCGTGCCTAGCTTCTACGATCCAACTCTGCCATGCTCCATATCAACTCAAAAAGCTCCAAATGCATCCAATCTGCATTAA
>JAIUZE010049653.1:0-24865 GCA_022085475.1 Heliosperma pusillum
TAAAGACAGTACTGGCCTATCTATGTCATGGTCCAAGCTACTCATTTAGAATTAGA
Organism: Heliosperma pusillum; assembly: GCA_022085475.1. NCBI lineage: Eukaryota > Viridiplantae > Streptophyta > Magnoliopsida > Caryophyllales > Caryophyllaceae > Heliosperma > Heliosperma pusillum. The sequence goes on from JAIUZE010049653.1 coordinate 57, forward strand.
ATGGTCAAGACGCCATATATTCATAATTCTCTATGGGTACTTAGTCAACACGACAACAACCATATAATCAAACAGTCACGGGAAAAACATCCTATCATGTGACTAATTGCATATAAATCATAATCAAATATCATATCGCCTCATATCTACTAAGGCTAATTCATTAATTAAATACAACCTTACTTGAAGACAAATCCCCGACCCGAGTCCCGCGACGGGTCATCAGTCAAAACGGGGCTGACTAGATCTTAGTTTGACCAAACCCGTTTGGTCAAACCGGCTAGAAACAGAGTCTTTACCACATAGACTTGATCATAAAAATCAACATATTCATTACATGTTATTTTACTAAAACTTCTAACATGTGAATTATTATAACATACCAAAACCCGCTTGACTTAAAGGATATTAAATTAAACTAAAATCTTGTATTATAATTTCTAACATGTGAGGAATTATAATATTATGAAAAATACTTTTAATTAAATAATTTACTTATTACAATTTCCCACTTGCTAAATATTACAAAACACGATATAATAACGATAACTCAAAAACCGTCTCAAGTCTAAGGAAGGACCCACGGGCTGATTTTGGCCGGACCATACATGGGCCTGGACTGGGCCCACGGGCCTGGTTTGGGCCTATTTTGGGTCGACATTTTTAAAACCGTTTCTTTATATTTCCCGCATGCTTTAACATATTTAAAACCCGTCAAAACAACAACCTAACAATCAAACATCGACACTACCCAAAGACCAAAACCTGGACCCACCATGGACCAACCCAGACCGGCCTGGACCGGGCCTGAACCGGCCTGAACCGGCCTGGTTTGGGTCCGGTTTGGGCTGATTTTTCCAGCCCCATGCACGGCTTCAACAACATCCAACAACAAATTATTTCCAACATGTTTTTAATTAACAAACAACCATTTTAACATCCAATTCATCCATCATGCATACAAAAATCATGATTATGAACAATCATCAAATATGTCAAGAACACTAAACAAAAACAAAAGAAACAAAAGCTATGTAACATTAAATCGTCGAGTAACTCGGAATCGTTACCTTAGCTAGCAAAATCAATTAGCACCAAAATAAGAAGTAAAGAAAAATAAGAAACCCGTCTTCTAATCTTCTCCTAAAATATACGAGTCACCAAACTCGTCTTCAAAATCTTCCCCTATAAGAAATGACAAGAAAAACATGATTAGAATTTAAACTTGATTTTCCATAATTAAATGTTGAAAACGATTTTGTCGGATTTGAAATTAAACCGTACTTGAAGATGGAGAGCGAAGAGGAGATTCTAGAAATATAAGTTAGGACGGATTTAATTAAGAAATGAAGGTTTTATGATGATTTTGCTCAAGAACGACGAAGAACAAATGAAGAACGACGAAGAACGAATGAAGAACGATGAAGAACGATTAATTAGATCTTAATTTGATTGATTGTTAAATGAAAAGTTGTTGGTGAGTAATGAAAGAAAGAAAATATCAAGGCTTAAGAGGGGAAAAAGAGACGTGTGAAATGGAGAGGAATCGGGTCTGTTTTTACGCGATTTGCGGAGTTTAAGTTGACAGACCGATAAAGTTACAAATATCTTAGATATTTTTATTAGTTTAATCATATTAATTAAAAGATCTAATATGAGTGGAAAAAAAGTGACATGGGGCGTTTGACTCATGTCAAAGTCGGGTTTCGGGAGTTTAAGTTGACCCGGGAATAGTTAAATGACGTTCGGGTTAAAACCGTAAAAGTTATTCTTTAAAATCCGAATAAATTCTAAATAATTATATTAAATTATCATAAATCAATAAATCTTAATAAAAATAAATTAAAATTATTATATTTTTCAAAATAAAATTTCGGTCTTTAAAATTACGAGGTGAGTCGGAAAAGTCAACGAAAGTCAAAGTCGACTTAAAAAGTCAGAAAGTCAAAGATGACTTAAAAGTCAAGAAAAGTTTATGACGACTTAAAAGTCAAGAAAAGTCAATGACGACTTTTAAAAAGTCAAGAAAGTCAAAGACGACTTAAAAGTCAAGAAAAGTCAAAGATGACTAAAAACGGGATTTTCATGAAATCTCTCAGAAATTCCAAATACGAACTCGGAATTTCAAAATACGACTCGAAACAATAAATTCTATTTTAAAAACTTAACCTGCTGAAAAGTATTAGTAAAAATTTTTACTAGAAAAATGGGGTACTTTTCGGGTTGTTACAGTCTCCATATGCCTTCCTCGGATCCTCCCCAGCCACACCCCTATACTTATCCTGCTGGACAAGCTTGATATAAGACGGACGAAGATCGAAAGTAGTTCCATCTTCGTCCGTTGTAAGTTTGAATCCTTGAGGTATACATGCAGCTGTAGGCTCAGAATGGCTAGCAATATTAGGCATCCTTGCTGGCAAAGTAGTCTCAACAGTCAAATCTTCCTTGAAAATGAAACTGTCGAAGACGGATTCAGAAGTACTCAAGTCTTCCTCCTGAATAGTCTTATCTAACCCTCTCTTCCTGCGTAGGAAGGTTCTTTCAGGCTCTGGATCAGCTTCCACTAATTCGAGCCTTTGGGACCTGCTCATACACAACTATAAAGAGAAAGATAAGAACAGTCTTAAGGAATTAGAAATTCCTTAAGACGAGACAGAAATAAATAAACAGAAAATTAAATTGCCTCCCCGGCAACGGCGCCAAAATTTGATGCGGTCGTTATACACCAAAAATAAACCTAAGTCTACTAACTAAGAAGATAGCGGAAGTAGGGTCGATCTCCACAGGGAGGAAACTAATTAACTGAAATCTAAATCTGCGAGTAACAAACTAGGGGTTTTGAAAATTGGTTTTAGCTAAACTAAAAGAGATTAAAGGAAAGAGAAGTAAAAGATAGAAATAAATAAAGAATAAATCAGATAAGAGAGAAATATGCTAGGATTCGGTCTACTGCAGTATCGGCATCTATGGGTCAACTAAGTCAGTCAATCTATCAATGAGAAGGGCAATGGTTTTCTCCTCTCGGTCTCAAACCACCCTAGGGATTTTCCTAATTAACTCTCGTCCTCTTAGGAGTCACCTATCAATTCTAAGCAAGTCTTCCCTTCCAATCTCTCGATCCAGGTCGGGGTTAACTATCTAGCCTAGCCTCCTGCGTATACTCATTCGACTAAACCTCAATTAAATTGCTTAGACTGATTCTCAAATTCAAGACTAACTAAACTAATCCATCCTAACATGCCTCTACTACAGTTTCCCTCATCCCAACATACAAGAGAATTAGCTACTCATGTTATTAACTATGCTAACAAAGACGATTAAACATAGGACGAAAGACATAATAAAATCGTAATCAACAAGCATAGATAATAACGCAGCAGTAATTAGGAAGAGAAACAATAATTAAGACTAAAGATTAAGAGTAAAAGAGAAAAGAAGAAGTTTACAATCTTAGCAAATCCGGCGTAAAGAACAAATCCTACGTCGATAAACCCGAATGCAAACCAAAGGTAAAGTTCAGAAACTAATGGAAAATTAATGCTAATTACTGTCTGATTAAAAATGAATCATATTTTTTTTTCCCTCACTAATGACGTAAATAAGAGTCATATATAGTGTCTAACACGACTCTTAACCTAATTAACCTAATGGACTTAAAGCCCGTAATAGAATCTACTCGATCGAGGGAAATAACCACTCGATCGAGGCTTTTATTCATGGAAATCAGTCGATCGAGCACTTGATCTACTCGATCGACCAACTAGTAAGCGGCTTCTACTCGATCGAGCAAAGGAGGTAGCTCGATCGAGCACTTCTGGCTTCAACTCACCTCGATCGAATGGCAAGCTCCTCGATCGAGGTCTTCTGGCATAGTATGTGGTGTGAGTCATGACTTGGGCTTGATTATGAACGGTTTCACGCTTTCCCATGCAAGAGTTCCTGTCCCGATCTTCCCATTCCCCTAAATGCATGCAAAATGGACTGCTTTGGCTCGGTTGCTGCTACTACACAGCTTGTACCTACAAAATAGTAATGAAAGTACAAAGTAGCCAAATAGAGGCATATGGTGATATAATATCACCCAAACGACATAGAAATGCGTGCATAAATGGACTAAAAAGTCTATATAAAATACACGCATCAAACTTCCCCAAACCAAACCTTTGCTTGTCCTCAAGCAACTAAATGCAATTAAATGGAACAAAATAAACCTAGGGGAATGGAGCAAGTCTCAGAGCTAGCTACAAGTCAATGTTAAACAGTTTAATGCACTCGATCAATCATTACAAAGCTTAATGCGAAAGTGAACGAATTCATACAATCTTGGAAATAAATTAGACTTTCAACCTTGCAAAACTCAACCAAATTCGGACTCTCACGGGTCACTCTTCTCTCAACAAGCAAATGGTAAGTAAATATGTATGAGAGAGAGAAGAAAATATAGTCACTCACCTAGACTACGACCGACATAACATGCATTGCTAACTAATATGAAAGATGATTCAAGCACCGTACACACGCATAACCACCGTTCAAGGACAATCACGCGCCGAACAATTGCAAAGATATGGATATGTGAGGCTAATTGGTAAGAAGGGGCAAAATAATTAATGGAAATGTGAGGGTAAATAGCCAAGCTAGTTCCTAACTAGACCACAATAGAACTCGTTCCATTCTTCCAACTATCAAAATTAAGCTCGATGCCTTAACAAATATAGGCATAAACAACACAAATCCCATAAAACACCTCGACAAAATAATGATAAGCACAGGAGGTGTAAACAACACAACTTCAGCCAATTATTCTTTCCAATATATATTTTTTCATTTTTTCTTTCTTTTTCTTTTCTTTTTCTTTTTCTTTCTTTTTCCTTGGCTGACTGAGGAAAACAAACCTCTCGATCGAGTGTATTAAGTCACTCGATCGAGGCAATAAAGCACAGAAACTGCTCGATCGAGCTAAACAAACTGCTCGTTCGAGGCACAACTAACACTTCTCTACTTTTTCTCACAAGAAACCCACTCCAATCAATAAAAATGAGCCAAAACTGACACAACGGTAGAATATATCTCGACTACTAAACTAGCTCGGCAAAGGTAGGCTTAGTTTGGAATGTAGTTAAGGGCAACAGGCAGATATGGCTTTATGTGGAGTTAATGGGGTAAAATGAGGAAAAGGGAGATGCAAACATTCTCAAAACACGTAATACCGACCACAAACCCAATGCGTGCAGGCAATAAGAAATCAAAATTCATATACAAGCAAATGACACGAGATGTGGGGAGTAACTACTCTCATTCCTAGATGAACTGGTCAAAGATGTCACCAGTTATAGGCTCTAAATCTCAGAATATATAAGTAGTTTGCCAAAAGGTCGAGTTAAGTCTAATAATCAAATTCAAATTCCAAAACAAAATTCATAAATCACTATTTCGATTTTACTACGTAAATCAAGAAAGGTGCAAAGAATAGTAGAAAATAAACTTGTAGTGCGATTTCATCATGAACAAGACTCCAATCCGACTCAACTAAATGCAAAAATAAACGTGATATTTTTGATTTTTTCAAATTTTTTCTAATTAACATGAATTGTAAACGTGAATGCAATACAAATGCAAATGCAGACGCAAAAGGATGTAAAACACTTCCCCAAACCAAAACAGACAATGTCCTCATTGGCTAAAGCACAACAGCATAGACGGGAAAGGGAAAAACAACCTAATTCATGCTCCTAAGGAATGAAATATATAAAGAATGGAAAAAACTAAAGGAACAGAAACAACTCACAAAACAGAGGCTTCCCCAAACCAGCATCAAACTATGGGTCGATCGAGTAGAAATTCTACTCGATCGAGCAACTTTTCCAGGTAAAACAGCTCGATCGAGTGGCTTGCTTTACTCGATCGAGCACTTCATAATTGCACAGCCCACGACTTTGAACAGTCGAATTCCGCTTCCGTTCCTGCAAAACGATGCCAACCAAAAACCAGAAAATACCAAAAATTGTCCAATAAGAAATATAAATTGTTTATCTAAACTACGGATTATCACGCGATAGTCTAAATGTCTAATTGAAAACGCAATAATTTTTTTTTACAAGTTGCACGGGGTTGCAAACCCGGCTACCAACCAAATAGTTTCATGAGAAGGCCACCGTGTGGCCTTTGACTTGCGGAAGTACCCTCAGCTGCGGTAAGTTCCGTCTTCTTCCTCCACACGTACGTTGGGTTCTTGGAGTCTAGCTCCACTTCGGAATCACTTGCGTACATGCGAGCTCCTTTGTCATTCTTGGACTTCTTCTTCTTTACGTCGTCACGCGAACCTGGTTTTTCCTTTTCCAGCTCCAATGCCACTGATTTACTACCTGTAATGGAACACACAACAGCATATTCCTCCAATTTGCTCCCGTGCTGAGGCGGAAGTGTTACGGTAGCAATGAGGATATCACAGATATGAGCTATAGGCTCGATAGGAACCGAAGCTTTGTCATGCGTGAATAAATCAGGTGCGATATCAGATAAAGGAAGTGCGTAGCATGGTGACACAAGCATAGGACCCTTACTAACATGAGACTGCGTGAATACTAAATTCTCCCCACCTATTTGAAAAGTCAGAGTCTGTAACCCAACATCAATAACCGCTTGCGCAGTATGCAAGAACGGTCTTCCCAAAATGATGGGAGTGTGAGAATCCTCAGGTATATCCAAAACTATGAAATCGATTTGGGAGAAGCACAACGCATTTTGGATATCTGGATCTATAGAGATAGATCCAAAAGGATACTAGAATTAAGTCAAGAAGCTTATATAGATAAGATTCTTGATCGGTTCAAAATGATAGACTCTAAGAGAGGCTTTCTTCCCATAGGTCATGGTATCACTCTAAGCAAATCACAGAGTCCTACCATTACCGAAGAAATTGAACGCATGAAGTTGATCCCTTATGCTTCCGCAGTTGGATCAATCATGTATGCTATGATGTGTACTCGCCCTGACGTTGCATATGCTTTGAGTATGACTAGTCGTTATCAAGCCAGTCCAGGTGTGAGTCACTAGATAGCCGTCAAGAACGTCCTTAAGTAATTACGAAGGACTAAAGATTCGTTCTTGGTGTTTGGAGGAGAAACTGAGTTGCGTGAAAAGGGTTACACGGACTCTAGTTTCCAAACTGATAGGGATGATTTAAAATCCCAATCCGGCTATGTCTTTATGTTAAATGGAGGAGTTGTTTGCTGGAAAAGCTTCAAGCAAAGCGTTACCGCGGATTCTACAACAGAAGCTGAGTACCTTGCAGCATCAGAGGCTGCAAAGGAAGCTGTGTGGATTCGGCAATTCATGGAAGGTCTAGGAGTAGTCCCCACTGCCGTAGATCCAATCACAATGCATTGTGATAACAGTGGGGCTATCTTTCAAGCAAAGGAACCCAAGTCTAGTAACAAGTCTTGACATGTACCTAGGAAATCCCATGTGATTAGAGATTACGTGGAGAGGAAGGAAATTGATGTTTGTAAGGTTGGGACATACGATAACATCGCTGATCCTCTAACCAAGCCTCTTTCAAAGGCTAAGCATGATGTGCATGTCGTCGCAATGAGATTAAGACGAGTACCTGAATTCCTCTAGATTATATGATATGTAATAGTTGAATATTGTATCAATGTTTACATATATGATGATTGCATTCATTGTTCGAGTTTTATATGAGCTCTTTATTTTAGTTTGACTAAATATCGATACTTTATTTTATCTGAATTGGTTTTATGAAAATTTAAACACAATTCAAGTGAACAATATAAACTTAGTACTATTGTCCATAATCACTCATATGAGGTGACGTCTCATAGTGACTAGATTGTAAGTCGATCGATGGCCGTTTCAGCGCCATGGGGTCATGGAGATGACCGGTCATTTACATAGGCAGACTGTATGACACTCTGTCGGGCAGTGACCTTTTATAAGATCCCATATCAATTTATTGAAGCCAGGTCGTGACAGGGATTTATATATTATTCCTATGAGTCGATTCTTTAGACTAACGACCATTTACCTGAGTTGGTGTAGTTTCCGATTGACCTTGGTTTTTGTCCTAGGTCGTGCCGTGATAGGAGGCCGATGGGCATCTTCTTGGTCATGGTGATCTGCATTATACAGTGTAAGTTGGGTCAACAGGAATTGTCCATCCACGTTGTGTATTAACATCTTCGGGCCACTCGAGGAGTAGTGACTGGAAATGCGTGGCCACGCTCGGAAGAGATCTCTGGTAGATTTTCCGGTCAGACAGTTACTCTCCCAGATCGAGAAACCACTTTATTTATATTTTTCAATCGCAAGTGCGACCTGAAAGACACCTTGCAATGAGTAGGAGGATGTGACACAAAGAGGCAAGAGAATCGGTAGCACACAACTTGTTGAGACAAGTGGGAGATATTGTTGGAGAAGGAGTTCTCCGTAATAGTGTGGCTACATGCACAACTTGTATCAAATAAGTGGGAGATTGTTGGAGTAAGTGTCCTCCACAATAGTGCATTTATATAATAAATCTCATTTTGGAATATTCGTGGAATGACTAGTATATTGATACTCCACGTCAGTTGATTAACATAAATCAATAACGATCAGCTGACTAGAGTTAGACGTTGATGTCGTATTACGGCGGTTATCAACTGATCTCTTTCGGTCACACCTAAAATATGAGAGTATGAGACCCAAACAAGAAAAACTGATTATTTGTATACGATACAATTTAATTAGTCCTTTACATATATATTTGATATATGTTTGGTTACGAGAGTTATTTATAGGAAATTGAGTTAGGAGCTCATTCAGGTTAAGTTTATTAGTCAATTATACGATAACTGACTGAATAAATTTTACGTCTTATTTTAATATGATTAAATAAGATTTAATTTAGTATGTAATCGTTAATTCACTAAATTAGTTGAGGTTGTGCAATAATTTTTTAGGTAGAGGTAATTAGTTAATTATATTTACAAGAAGTTGTAAAATAAATTAACTAGACATTGTGGGACTTATTATATATTGATATAATGGTAAAATATTACTTAAAAGTTAAGCATATATTATTTATTAATTTGAATCATATAATTGTTATATAATCAAATTAACACTTGATTATACTAGATAATTAAGCATATGATTATAAGTATTTGTGGGACAACTATCAAAAATCAAAATGAACCATTTTACCTATAGGAGGCCGGATTCCATGTAGTGAAAGAAATGATTTTTGTTCTTTTCTTTTCTTACACTACAACATGTGCATATGACATGTATGACACACGAACATGATCATATACTATCTTACACTCTACCATTTTGCATGGGATTAAAATAAGCAAAATATTGGCTCAAAATGAGCAACATGACCGGCCATATGGCCTATATATGGACGTGTTGGTTGTTCATTTCATTTGCTCATTTTTCCACTTGTTTTTGCTATTTTCTCCAACTTCTCTCTAAAACTCTCTAATTAAGTAATATTCTTATATTACTAGAGTAGTAATAAATCTAATATTAGTTACTACTTGTCCCTATATTTTCTAGTCGAAAATTATAGTGAAAGTTTGGGTTTAGTCTTGGGTGCATATTGGAAGGAGACTTTCTACATTGAATGTTCATTCAAAGGAGATCATCCTCTTTGTTTTAGCTCAAGATCAATAAGAAAAGGAGTTTCTTATTGTGCCCATTATTAATACCAAAATTTCTCAATGTAAGAAAATTTCATCTTATGTTTATTTATGCCTTTACATTTGCATGCATGTTAAATAGATCATTAAATACTAAATTAACAAGTTAATGAGTAACTAATTAGAGGAGTCTAATTAGGGTCTATGGACTTTCAATATCCCTGTTTAATGTGAGAAACATGAGTAGTTGCACCAGATTCTAACCACCAAGTATTATTGGGTACTTCTATAAGATTTGATTTAAAGCAAACAAAACCATAATGATTACCTTTCTTTTCAAACCATGCATTTCTTTTAGGACAATCCTTCTTGAAGTGTCCTATTTTCTTGAAAAAATGGCAGTTCTTTTCTTTCTGGATCGCACTTTCAGGTCCTTTGAAGAAAGATTTTCCCTTCTTACTTTTCTTACTCGGTTTAGCCTTACTGATGCTGGCACCATTATGACTCAGGAAATTAACACCATGATCCTTCATCTTCTTTAATCTCCCCTCTTCCTGTATAAGCATGACTTTTAATTCTTGATAGTTACATTTATCTTTAATGGTGTTATAGTTCATCTGAAACTGGCCAAACTCATAAGGTAGAGAGTTAATGATGAATTGGACCAAGAAAGTATCACTTACATCCATCCCTAACTTTGCTGCAAGGTTAGATATGTGTGTCACATGATCATTAATCGGTTGAGACCAGTCAAACCTTTTAGTGGTCAACTCACCCATTAGGCTACCAACAATTGACTTGTCAGCCAAATACGACTGTGAACAATTCTTTACTTTAAGCATGAATTACCTTGATTTCTCTGTCTTAGGCATAGATGGTTTGATGTTATCAGCCATTGTCATCCTCATAGGATGTAAACCCAGCCTCTTAGATCGCTCCCAAGCTAGATAATGAGCCTTTTCGGCTTCGAAGCTATCATTCGTAATGGCTGCAGGCTCGTCATTGATGAGGATGACAATGTCCAATGCCATTATTTCAGTGTGTACCGGATTTTCTCAGACCCTTCATCATAATTCAGCCCATTAAACTTTACGAAAGATTCAGCGAAAGCAAACAAATTTGGAGAAGCTGCAAACATTTATACATGATTACCCATTAATGCTTTAAAAACCTATCATACAGATTCAAACAATACAATATAAACTTTCATACATGTATTTAAGTCACCTTTGAGTAACACTTAAACACAAGTGACTGTCATTGATGTTAATACATACTTTAACAATTAATTATAACACACATGAGTCAAATAAGAATGCTATTTTTGGATATACATACTATTAGACCCAATTTATGAATAATTAACCCCTTCATATCGTCTACTATATTTAATGACCCACCTTTGGGTGATCTCCCAAAATATAGATGACAAAAATAATTGACCAATCCAACTATAATATCATTTTAATATCTTGTTAATCATGATCAATTTGGTAACTTTTATTTTAAAATGTCTAGAAATATAATACAACAAGACCACTTTGGTGACTAACATGTCATATACAAATAAGACATTTAAATTATATGAGTAAACCTATCCTTACATGTATTAATATTTCATAATACAAATTACCCATTACTTTACCATGTACGATTCTATTGTCCAACTTTTATGCGTGTTTGTATTCTGTTAACAATCACACCTCTTGAGAACAATAGTTACCATACATACAATATAAACCGCAATCCTATTCAAAAAAATAAAAAATAAACCATAGAATTACACTTTAATGTTCGCTTATCAAACATACAAGCAAAAAAATAAACTATAGAATCACACTTTAATGTTCGCTTATCAAACATACAAGCAACTAGAAGAGATAGACATGGTCTGATCAGACCAGTATATACAAATGTTTTAACTTGGATATAAAATTATCAAACATACTTGTATAAGGAACAAGAGGCAAACACGAGTATGGCACTATCATACATGAAATTAAGACATTATTCCAATGCAGCATGAAGATCCTCCCAAAATAAACAAATCTCGTAGCAAAATGGTGTAACTTGGCTAACAATAATACTTTAACATTAATGCAAAGTGACGCAAGATAGTGTATTACATTAGTCATATAAGTAATGCAACTTATCATCATCCATACATGCTTAACAAGGCCATGTATAATCAACACGCGGCGGAAAAACCAAGTGGATTAACATACAACAATATAATTAATCATTCAATGAGGTTGTATAACATCTCACTGTAACAATGATTATCAATTTAAAAAAATAAAATTAATTGCCAAAAACATGAATCCACTCAACCAAAAAATTATTCATTCCATTATGCGGACATTATCATATATTCTTGAACATTAAATAATTTCAATATCTTTATACTAACATTATCACTCATAAATACACTGATGAAAATCAATGTCAGTAAAAACTTTCATGGTAAATTAATCAAGTCTAAACTGCTTTGATGTAAGAAATACTTTATGATTTCGATAATGAAATCAGTTCCAAGAATCAATATAGACTTGAATTAATTCTACCTTAATACAAACAATAAAACGGAATAAAGGACTAACTTGGTCCATGTCTTACAGACGCACTCAATACAATAATAAGAAGTATAGAAGATTGATTATCTTTCTTAACCCTTTCCTTGATGTTCCTTGATGATGGAAAAAGAAACTATCTTTCTGCCTTTCACTTTTCTTTACTGTACGTATGATTGTTTTTATTTATTATTATAAAACTTACAGTGTCCCTATCATTTATATAATGGGTAAGTACCTTTTCACAATCAAACCCGATCGTACTCTTTCGTGAAAGACGATTTATATTAGGGTAAGGTAAGAGGGAATAATAAATCCAGGACTTTAATTACATTAATTGAGACCGATCCATCACGGTGTCATCTTTTATATTAAAGTCGTAATATTTAATATGAACTTAACTTTTATTAAAAAACCGAAACACTTAGGCCACTCGAATATTAATAAATATTCTAACATTGTATGCTTTGGATGATGAGCTTTACCTCGGCAAAACGGTAACATGTTTTTGTATTTATTCTTACATACCCTTCAAATTTATGTTATGAATATCTCTTCTGATGATTAATGTTGTCATTTAATCAAAGTAAGTAAAAAGTAATAATGTATGTCATTATGTGAAGGTGACAAAGGAGAGGTTGCTTGACACGGTCCAGGGACATGTCATCACCGAAACTGCTTTCATCGCCATCAGGGACATGTCATCACGAAGCTGCTTTCATCGCCGTCGATTAAAGAGACTTGCTTGTTTATTGAAAGATGTTCGCCCATGCTTTACTTCAGATAAATACTTCGTATTCCAGAAGTGTCTCAGATCCTAATTGCTAAATTAAAGGACAATGTGTTGGTATTCTATGTATGTTGTAATAAATGTACGTACTTAGTTTGGTATTTTGGTGTAAGGTGATACGAATTAAAAAGATATTTGTCGAATTAGGCCTATAATCCAACAAAATAATGGTGTTCGCACCCAAGACCTATTTGGAAAGAACGAGCAATTACCCAAAGACGTGATTGAATAATAGCGAGATTAATTTGCCAGCAAGCAAGTTTTGTGGATTTTATTAAACTGTTGATCATCAAATACAAGCAAGCAATTGACTATAAATAGCCAAGAAGGAAAGCCGTTTTGAGGCATCCCAAGGGTCGTTAATAATAGTCTTTAACTAGCTACTTAAGACCACTAATTACAAGAAATTAAAAGCTAAATAACACCCTTTTATTAAATAACTTAATGTAGGGGTATAGAGCGCGGCGGAAGCGAATAAATTCAGCTAAAGATAAAAGAGAAATTAAAGAAAGACGGTAAAAATGATACCGGGATTTTTAGGTGGAAAAACCCTCTTTAAAAAGAGGTAAAAGACCACCGGCGAGAGTGCCAAATAATGCCACTATAATAAAATGGGAGTACAAGAATATTTCCTCAAAGGCTAGTAGACAATAGCCCAAATATTATACTTTCTACGGGTTAAACAATTATACCCGAAATATAGAAAGAGAGAATAAGAAAGAGAAATGTATAAGGGAGAAGTAGATGTGTCATGGTGCATGTTCTCTGTAGGATGCCATGGGTATTTATAGTACCCCAAGGAAATGTGAAAGCAATAAGTTGCATTACCCAGCAAATTAAAGAGCATGTGCTAACTACTACTTGCAGGCCTATAGAAAAAATATGATACACCTAGATGTAGCTCATAACACTATTTATTTGTGGAAATGGTGAGCACCGTCCAACAAATCTCCACCTTGATCGCCATTTCGAATGAAAAACGCTCTCTTCGTCATGAACACCTTGTTAGGTGTGGATGACACCAGCTAAGTTAAGACAATGATCGAACTTAGCTGTTGTAAGTGGCTTGGTTAACATATCTGCAGGATTTTCAGTTGTATGAACCTTCTCGACAGTAAGATTTCATGCAGCAATAATATCTCGGATAAAATGGTGTGTTATATCAACGTGCTTGGTCTTCAAGTGATGTTTGCTATTCTTGGTTAAATGGAAAGCACTTTGGCTATCACAAAACACAACAAGAATTTCTTGTTGTAAGCCAAGTTCACTTACTAAGCCTTGAAGTCATATAGCTTCTTTCACCTCTTCAGTGGCAGCAATATATTCTGCTTCAGTAGTTGACAACGCCGCAATGCCTTGTAATGAAGAATACCAACTAATAGCAGAGCCACACATTGTAAAGATATAAGCGGAAAGTGATCTTCTCCGATCTAAATCACCACCATAGTCGGCAATCAACATAACGAACTATGCCTCCGGGATCAGCTCTCTGTTGATTAAATACCAAACCAATATCAGAAGAACCATTCAGATAACGAAGAATCCATTTAATGGCTTCCCAATGTTGACTGTCTTGAAAAAGCATAGAAAGGCAATAGGTTACAAACTCGAAGATTTAACAGGCATAAGCCCAGACTTCTGCATGCATAGAATCAATTTAGAAGAAGGCCAAAAACCTTGTGTTCAAGGTCAACGCCGTCTTAATCCCAACGTGCAGGAAGTAGTTAAAACTGAAGTTATGAAATTGCTAGATGCTGGCATAATCTATGCAATCTCTGACTCTAAATGGGTTAGCCCTGTTCAAGTTGTTCCAAAGAAAGGAGGAACAACAGTAGTCAAAAATGCGAAGAATGAGCTCATCCCCACAAGGATTGTGACGGGATGGCGTATGTGTATTGACCACAGAAAGCTTAATCAATCAACTAGGAAAGATCACTATCATCTACCCTTCATTGACCAAATGCTATAGAGGTTAGCTTGTCACAAGTATTTCTGTTATCTAGATGGTTACTCAGGATTTTTCCAATTCTCTATCCACCCTGAGGACCAAGAGAAAACCACTTTCACCTGTCCCTATGGTACTTTCGTTTATCGCAGAATGCCATTTGGCTTGTGTAATGCACCTGCCACTTTCCAGCGTTGCATGACCAGTATCTTCTCAGATTTTGTTGAATCTATCATGGAAGTATTTATGGACGACTTTAGCATCTATGGCATTTCTTTTGATCATTGTTTGACAAATCTATCCAGAGTTCTAAAACGCTGTGAAGAAGTCGACCTTGTTCTCAACTGGGAAAAGTGTCACTTCATGGTGAACGAAGGTGTAGGTTTAGGTCACATCGTTTCAGAAAGAGGTATAGAAGTGGATCGAGCTAAGATCCAAGTTATTGAACAGCTGCCACCCCCTGCTAATGTAAAAGGAATCAGGAGTTTCCTTGGCCACGCCGGTTTCTACCGACGATTTATAAAAGATATTTCAAAGATAGCCAAGCCCCTGACTGAGCTCTTTTTCAAGGATGCACCTTTCAATTTCACAAAGGAATGCCTTGAGGCATTCAACAAAATCAAACGTGCTTTGATCACCGCACCTGTAATCCAGTCGCCTGATTGGAATCTGCCCTTTGAACTGATGTGTGATGCGAGTGATTATGCCGTAGTAGTTGTTTTAGGGCAAAGAAAGGAAAAGTTTCTTCATGCGATTTACTATGCTAGTAAAACCCTAGATCCTGCCCAAATCAACTATGCCACCACTAAGAAAGAACTTCTCGCCATTGTCTATGCCTTAGATAAATTTCGCTCGTATCTAATAGGATCATAAGTTATTGTCTACACTGACCATGTTGCCTTGAAATATTTGCTTTCAAAGAAAGAGGCAAAACCTAGACTTATCCGATGGATCTTACTCCTTCAAGAGTTTGATTTAGAGATCCGGGATAAGAAAGGAGCAGAGAATGTAGTCGCTGACCACCTCTCAAGGATATGAGTAACTGAAATAGGATTACCAACGCAAATTAATGATTCGTTCGCTGATGATTCATTAATGGCAATTGCGGACTCTTCTCCTTGGTATGATGATATTGCCAACTTCCTTGTCAGTCGCCAGCTACCCTCCGACCTTTCTTATAACCAAAGAAAGAGATTTTTGCATGATGCAAAATTCTTTGTTTGGGATGACCCCTATCTTTTCAAGCAGTGCTCAGATGGTCTGTATAGACATTGTATCCCCCAGTGGGAAGTAAAAGGAGTTTTAGAAGGATGCCACTCATCTGCTTATGGTGGTCATCATGGTCTGTCCAAGACCATAGCCAAAGTCTTACAATCCGGGTTTTTCTAGCCCTCGATGTTTAAAGACTCAAGAGACTTTGTTATGGCTTGTGATGCTTGTCAACGAATGGGTCAAATATCCAAAAGACATGAAATGCCTCAAAACGGCATATTAGAAGTCGAGATATTCGATGTCTGGGGTATTGACTATCAAGGACCATTCCCTTCTTCAAATGGAAATCGTTACATTTTAGTCGTTGTCGACTATGTTTCAAAGTGGGTAGAAGCAATTGCCACCCCCAACAATGACGCTAGAGCTGTGATACGACTATTTAAAAAGATTATCTTTCCGCGTTTTGGTGTACCCAGAGCCGTGATAAGTGATCGAGGAACTCATTTTGGAGAAAAGCAGTTAGACACTCTGCTTGCCAAGTATGGTGTGTATCGCAAACGAGGTTTAGCCTACCACCCCCAGACCAGCGGTCAAGTAGAAGTTTCGAACAGAGAGCTAAAAACAATTCTTCAAAAAGTAGTCTCGAAATCTAGAACCGATTGGAGTAATAAGCTCGATGACACCTTATGGGCTTATCGCACAGCTTTCAAAACCCCGATTGGAACATCCCCGTATCGATTAGTTTAAGGAAAGGCATGTCATCTCCCCGTTGAGTTAGAGTACAAAGCTCCATGGGCTATCAAAGAACTCAACTTAGACACTAAGCTTAGCGCTGATAAACGACTTTTGCAACTGAATGAGCTAGAAGAGTTTCGTTTGCAAGCTTACGAAAATTCGAGGATTTATAAAGAGAAAACGAAGTGTTGGCACGACAAGAGGATAATCAGAAAAGAATTCAATGTCGGTGACCAAGTACTTCTCTTCAACTCCCGTTTGAAAATTTTTCTGGGAAAACTTCGATCAAGATGGTCTGGACCATTCACTGTCACATATGTAAGCAAATACGGTTATGTGGAAATAATGACTAGTAATGGTGAAAAATTCAAGGTCAATGGACACCGATTGAAACTCTACTATAGAAATTCCATTATCGGATGCTTAGATATTGTCTATATAGAGCGTCAGTCCCCAACCAAATGATTTCATAGAAGAATTCGTCGAGCGGGACGTTAAACCAGCGCTTCTCGGGAGGCAACCCGTGTTTCCTTTCTTTTTGCATTTTATTTTTGCTTTCCCTTTTTCGTTGTTTTTTTAGATTTACTTTGCACATGAAAGAGTTTTTGAAGAATCTATGAAGATCTTCCTTGTCAAGTCCAAAAGACTAGCTTGGGGGAGTCCGCGCTGACTAGTAAGCTTCACTCTCCTTTCATCTTTTTCCCTTTTTACCCTTCTTCCCATTGAGCATCTCGTTGCATATTTAGTCTTTGTGCTCACATTGAGGACAATGTGATGTTTAGCTTGGGGGAGGGATTGCATTTTCCCATTTCGCATTTTAGTTGTTTATATTTTTCAAATTTTTGAATAAGAGAAAAATTTAAAATTTTGAACATAATTGAATGTTTTTCATGCTTTGCTTGCCTGTTTACTATGTTATCATGTTACATTTCCCAAACTTAGAGCTTTCAAAAGATAATGATTCAATATTCATTGAATTGTGCATACATGGGGAAGTCTTGTACACAGTAGGCATGGAATGAATCTATAGATGAGTACGCTTGATCTTGACATTTGGCAAGTTACATATATTGTAAGGTAGAACCTCCTTAGGCTGCTACATCTATACCCAGTCTCATTAAGGTGTATGTAGTTCTCCTTGTGATGTGTGTCATGTCAAAACGCATAAGTATGGTTCTCATTTCATTCCTATAAGCATTGCATTCATGATTCACTAAGATTTGAAGCCTTTTTCACTTTGAATTACCCCTCGAAATTAGCTCCTTCATACGAATGTTTCACAAGATAACAGCTACATATATAAACTGCCTACCTTGTTGAGTTAGCAGCTAGACTATGGTGTATGGGTGCTCTTTTGAGAAGATTTTGTTCCTTGATGACAAAGTGAATATGGGAGAACGAAAATGTTCAAGAAGTGATGTTATGTTCAGAAAAAAAAAATGAAATAGAAAAATGAAAAAATTGAAAAAGAAAAAAATCGAAATAAAAAGAAAGAAAAAGAAATAAAAGAAGAAGTTGTGAGTATCTCCTCAAAATGTCAATTCAATGTTTAGAAGGAGTTCACTCTTGTGTTTCATGTGTAATAAGCCAATCCGTTCCTTCTGCCTTCGTTATTCGTCTTTTGGGAATTAATCGAAAGTTTGGATTGAGTATTCTTTTATCATTGGTCAGTTGCTAGCTCATTCTAACCTTCACATGACCATAACTGTTTATCCACCTTTCACTCATTTCCCAAAAGCCTTCTTCATTTTTGTTTCTCTTCCGGCTTCTTTTCTATGTGCATTATGATCTTTGACTTGTGTTTTGAATTGTTTACCATATTAGACTGCGGACACATTTTCATAAGTCGTAGATAGGTGAGTGTCTCAAAAACATTTACACATAAAGAAATCACCTTTGCATACATGAGTGTTCGAGTGTGCCGTGAGAGTCCATTTGTCAAAAAGATCATGCAAGAGCCAAAAATTCTGTAGTGAAATTCTTTGTGCTGCGCCGTTATGTAAATCTCAGCCATGTTTATGTATCATTCTTGCCCACGTTGTTTTTGGGTTATGATTCATTATGTTTCCAAAGTTTAACGTTGAGATTTGTTTCTTGATGGTGTAGTAGCCAATGCTTGCAACCCTTGTCCTGGTATTGTTTGTTATGTTTGCTTGAGGACAAGTAAAGGTTTAGCTTGGGGGAGTTTGATAAGTGAATATTTGTATGGTTTTAACCCCCAATTTATCTCGGTTTTGTATGTCATTTGTGCTTTGTTAAGCCACTTTATGAGCTAATATCGTCTTCTAGGCGAATTCCTATGTTCTAACCTGTTTTGTAGGGAAAGTGACGTTTCTACGCCCTTTTTCTATATTCCCGAGCATTTGCCTAGAACCCGATGATTTGAAGAAGCAAGCTTGACCAAGTCAAAGGCATTTCAAGAAGGTTCACTGATTCAAAAGAAAGAAAAAGCAAAGACGATTTCGCAGTTGTCAGAAGATCGATCAGTTAGGCGAAGAAATCATCATTTTACATCAAACCCTATCAACAAACCCGACTCAAAAGGTCAAGGGGGATAATGAAAGTCAAGTCATATGTAAGGGGAGATGAAACGAAAGTCAATGGACCAAGATCACTACATACCCGATCGGGTAAGTAGTGTACCCGATCGGGTATCCTTGTTGTTCCGAGCTTTTGCTTCGACTTCCTTTATTTTGTCCTATATGTTTAATGTATGACCCCTTCCCCACGAAACCTACTGCTATATAAGAATGCCTCAGCCACCACATCTTAACACACTTCTCTACACACAATTAGAAACCCTACTTTTCTAGATTAGGAGGAGAGAAACCTAGCCTCTCTTCTCTTGTCTAGATCATTTTCTTCTTCCTTTTTGTCCTTAGTTTCTTAGTTTATTTCTGATTTCTCTACATCAAATCTTTAGCCTAGATCAATAAAAATTCCATCTTTGTAATCTACTTTATATGGTTCAAGTATTGTAATTCGTGAATCGACTATTCTATGCAAGGAATTTCTATTATGGGTGTTTATATTTCATCATTGTCGTTGTTGATCGTCATTTAGGTATTCCTATTTTATCTTTTGTTTAAAGTCTTTATGTTTCTTATTTGATTGCTATTTTCTTTACATGTTATTTTAGATTCAATTTCAATATCGTTGTAATCATTTCATTTCCCTAGATCGTCAATTTAGCGCCGTTATTATCGCCAATTAAAGAGTCTTAAAATATTATTAAAACCAAATAAACATGTCTATCCTAGTTTTTATTATTAACATCATCTTAGATCTAAACATCACCATGAGTGAGTAGTCGTTTTTTTAGGGTGTAGGGTAGCCGTGTAGGTCGATTAAAAGATGATAATCGGATAAAAGAAATTGTGCTTTTAAAACATTGTGTCTATGCATGTTTGGACTATAACGATAGTTAACGATTCCTGATCAAAATCATTGACTAGAACGGAATTCTTTTCCAAAGTAGAGATACGTGAATTGAATAGACAAAGCATGACATGGTAGATTAGACCAAGTAAATTGCCTAAAAGCCTGCTAGACCATCTGATCTATGATTGTAATGAACACATCATTCTTACGAACTCACAATGAATTATTTGCATGTTCTAAATCCAATTTTATCAATATGTTAATCTACATGTGTGAACCTACTTCCCTAGATTCTTTTTATCATTGTTTATTCATCACCTGCTTTATTGTTTTCGTTTTGATTTGCTTTTATTTTGTTTTCATTTATGCTTTTTATTAGTTTAGAAATCAAAACCCCAAAACCCAGATACTCGTTAGATAAGACCCAATCGCAAGACATTTCACATTCTATAGAAAACACCATCTCCCTGAGGATCGACCCCTACTTCCCTAATTACATTAATTTGTTATTAGCCTAGTCTGGGTAATTATCTTTGACCAGGGATTGCGACAGGCCCGATCAAGCATGCAGCGAACTCTCTCCAAAATAGTTCTGTTCATACGTTCTGCGACTCCATTTTGCTGAGGAGTACCTGGAATGGTGTGATGTCTGTCAATACCTTTCTTTCTGCAGAATCGATTGAATTCATTTGAACAGAATTCAAGACCATTGTCAGTTCTCAATCTTTTAATCTTCTTACCAGTCTAGTTCTCAATCAAGACTTTCCACTCCTTGAAAGTGGAAAAAACTTCAGTCTTACTTTTAAGGAAATAAACCCAGAGCTTTCTTGAGAAATCATCAATAATGGTCAAGATATAAAAACATCCACCTTTTGAAGTAACTCGGGAGGGACCCCAAAGATCAGAATGGATGTAATCCAATGTACCTTTTGTAACACCCGGAAATGTACCCTATTTTTCTAGTAAAAATATTTTACGGATACTTTTCTGTGAAATTTAGTTTTAATCGTAAATTTAATTTTCCGAGTCGAATTTAGAATTTCCGAGTTCGTATTTGGAATTTCCGCGAGATTCCATGAGAATCCCGTCTTAAGGCGAGTTTGACTTTTGTTGACTTTTTCCTCATACATACTCATACTACACTTAACCTATTTTCATTCACACAAACACAATATTACTTCCTCACTAAGAAAACCCAAATGAAAACCTAGCCTCCATTTTCGATCAAGCTCAACATCGTCACTACTCATTCGTTTCTTGTTCAAATTCACGTAAGTTCGTCTTATTCTTCCCCTCTTATCTTCCTCTATCCGTATTGGTAATAAAATTACCGTCTTTCTCGCTTTTTAAATTATCCGTCTTTCTCAAGGTGAATGATATTCATCTTTTATTATCTAATTGTATGTAGGTGGAGACTAGGTAAGGTTTAAAAACCGTTTAAAGACGCGAAAAGGTAACGGTGAAGGGTTACTCGATATCATTTACGTGTTTTACATGCTTTATATGCTAGAATTCGTATTTAGAATACGATTAGAAAGCTTAGGGATTTTATTATTGATGATGGATGTTGTTTGTTGAGAATTTGTATGAGAATTGATATGATAAGTGATGATTTATGATAATAGTTGATGATGGTTGAGTTTAGAACAAATTGGAGTTTCACTTGCGTAACAGAGAGTTTCACGGGCGTGAAATGCAAGTCACGGTCGTGACTTGTGCAGTTTCACTGCACTGACCCCTTTTCGTAAAATGATCATATCTCCTTCGTTACTTGCTTGTTTTGGGCTTGTGACCTATCGTTGGAACCGTAAGAGGATAAACTATCACCTCGACTTGGAATTTCTGTATTGCCATGTCTAGAACTCTAAGTTATGACAGTTTTGAAAGTAACCCTTGTTTTAGTTATTTCCAAACTTGTTGTTTGGAGAGGTGATCTACATGTTTTTATTATTTTTAATTCATTTGCTTCATAAACTTGTTCTAAATGCGTATGTAATCATTTTATGATTCATTGTTCATAATTAAAGACTTGTTTATAAATTCCTATTCACTATGTTTTTGTTACGGTTTTTGGTAGTCCTACTTTGAAGTCCCGGTTTTTCAACATTTAACGGTTTGAGCACAAATTTTCCTATGTGCTTTGTACTCTCATTTCCCGTCTAACCCTTATACTCGTTAGACGGATGTCGGAGCGATGGGGTTTAATCCTTGATGCTTGTAATTCATTTTTTAGTGGGGATATGACGACGTTGTTAGGAGGTGAAAACGCAATGCGTTGGTCGACCCGACCGTCAAATGTTGTATACTTGCGAGTTGGTGTCATTGCATGTAGCGTACTAGCTTGACTTTTGACTATAGATCTCTTTCCGCCTCTTTCGTGAATTGATCTACCGAATTTGGGGTACTCGGCATATATATTGTAAGTCCGTGTCTTGGATGTGGAACGTCTTACCACATGTCGAATCGGAACACGTCTTATTCCGAGAGTCTGGCCAGGTTTAGACTAGGACCGTATGATTATCGTCGTCCTACCGAGAGGATTAGAGTCTTGTGTGTACGAAACGTCTTATCGTACATGGTTCCGGGAAACGTCTTATCCCGTGAACTTGTTTGTCTAGGTCATGAGTATACGAAACGTCTTATCGTATACGGTTCCGGGAAATGTCTTATCCCGTGAGCTTCCATTGACTTGTCTTGCTATTGTACATGATGTTAGTGCGTGCCATTAACCGTGAGAGAATATGTTGTTATATTTGTATGATTGGACGGTTGTTTGTAAGTTGAATTATATGTGAACATTGAGTTGAACTCATGCATGAAATAGATGATTGACGTGGTTTATATGTCGAGTCTCTATCTTATCAAGTATATGCCGCTAACGGTGAGATGTAAGCCCTAGTGTGTATATAGTTGCCTAAGGGTGTCTTCCCCGAGTCTATCTATAGCATGATGGTTACGGATTTGTACTTCATGTACCGAGATCTTTATATATTGAATTGCCTATCTATCCTTATCATATTTCACATGTATATCTATATATGCATGCTTCTACTTTTGTGTTTTCTTTTATGTACGTTTAATGTGATATGGCTGGGAGAACCCGGAGTTACTCCCCACTGACTGTGGCGTTCATGTTTTTCATGGATGAACAGGTTGCTTGCATGGATGGCTTTTTGCTATGATATTTTTGGTTTCGGGTGTGAGCTAGCGGGCGTTGTCCCTGGATGAAACACCTCTAGACGTTGTTTAGCTAGTTGCTAATTACTTTGTCTTTTGTTAACACTTTGAGAGACTACGTCTCTTGTGGTATTTTTATTTAGTTTATAATATTTTGACACTCCTCGTATTTTTCTATCTTGCATGTATAAAGGTTTTTAAAATACCGTATTTTCCGCTATGTAATTCACATGCTTGTATGTTTTATATTTCCGCATTCGCGAGGGTTGTCATAGTTGGTATCAGAGCTTTATCGCTCCCGACGCACACACGTGAACCCTAAACTTAAACTACTTGACCTTAAAATAATAAGTGAGAGATGGGTAGAAATTAAGGACTTTACTTGGTAGTCTTTGGTGTACTTGATGTTTGTTAGGTTCTAACGTGTTTGTTGATTGTGTTGAGTGATGTTATGTTTGTTTGTATCTACCGTCTTGAGGAGGATCATGTGTTACCTAGAAGAAGTATCCTCTACCGAAGATTGAAGGTTGACAAGTCTAATTAAAGTGTATTTCTTCCTCATCTATGAATTCTCTCATCCTTATTGTATTATGCTCTCTTCCTTCTATCTAGGTGCTTCTTTCTCTTCCATCTTGTTTGCCTCTTGGAAATTACTCTTGATAGTTCCTCCATCTTACCATTGGTATCCTTACCTTCCCTTGTAACATTTTTTGTGGATGCCATACCCATTTGTTTTGTGGTATATTATCCTTGGTCGGAAGAACTTTGAATTTTGTCGAATATTAGTGCTTGTTAGAATGAATTTATGATTTGAGGAAAATGGTGTAGATCTAAATTCACGCTATAGTGGTGTTTGGTTGTATCTCTAAGGAAAGGTAGTAAGATAAGTTTGATGATTTTAATGCTTAATGCTTGTCATGACTAATGTGTGGATAGTTCATGATATTTGATGGTGTAAGGTTGAATGAGTTGGCTAAGACTTCTTAACCCATTAGCGATTTAATCTTTTGAATTTAGGAGTTTGGATGATGCCTTGAGTTGTAAAATGCTTTTGAGACTAAGTGACTTCTTCTGGATTCTAGTTTATGTGTTAGAGTATATGCTTGGTGAAAAAGCATTTAGCTATAATTCTTGGATTTAAAGATATGATCTTATCTTATGGTATCGGAGACTCGTTTGGAGTAGTAAGGTTTCGTTGTAAGTTGAACCATATTACTTGAGGATTATGATGTGAGTTATGATGGAAATACTTTGGGACGTTAATGATGATGTTTGACTTGAGGTTGTACTTTGTTAATAATGAACTCGTGGGCTATATGATGTTGATAATGACGTTTTGTCGGTGTTCTACC
>JAIUZE010049654.1:0-62584 GCA_022085475.1 Heliosperma pusillum
TTAATATTTCCCGCATGCTTAACATATTTAAAACCCGTCAAAACAACAACATAACAATCAAACATCGACACAACTCAAAGACCAAAACCCGGACCTACCATGGACCAACCCAGACCGGTCTGGACCGGGCCTGAACCGGCCTGAACCGGCTGGTTTGGGTCCGGTTTACACGGCCATCTCCACGGTTCAAACAACAAACAACACCAAATTAATTCCAACATGTTTTAATTATCAAACAACCATTTTAACAACCATCCCTACAAAAATCATTATTATGAATAATCATCCAAATTCATCAGAACACTAAACTTGTTATAAATTCATACAACATGATAAAAACAACTACTTATCATGTTACTACCAAAAATCCATAAATCATAATAACATGAACCAAAAACAAAAGATGAACCCAAAAACAAAAGAAACAAAAGCTATGTAACATTAAATCGTCGAGTAACTCGGAATCGTTACCTTAGCTAGCAAGATCAATTAGCACCAAAATAAGAAGTATAAAATAAGAAACCCGTCTACTAATCTTCACCCAAAATATACGAGTCTCCAAACTCGTCTTCAAAATCTTCCCCTATAAGAAATGACAAGAAAAACATTATTAGAACTTAAACTTGATTTTCCATAATTAAATGTTGAAAACGATTTTGACGGAATTGAAAATAAACCGTACTAGAAGATGGAGAGCGAGGAGGAGATTCTAGAAATATAAGTTAGGACGGATTTAATTAAGAAATGAAGGTTTTATGATGATTTTGCTCAAGAACGACGAAGAACGGATGAAGAACGACGAAGAACGCTCAAGAACGATTAAAGAAAGTGTTATTTAGATCTTAATTTGATTGATTGTAAAATGAAAAGTTGTTGGTGAGTAAAGTGGGTGAGTGAGCCGTGTGTTTATAGAGAAACTAATGAGTCGGGTTTTGAAATTGTTGTTACGGAATTGACTCGGGTTTTATTATTATAATAAGATAATTAATTAAATATTAAGTTAATTAAATTAAATATCTAGATATTATGTTATATTAATGAAAAGAAATGAAAATATCTAGCCCTATTAGAGGGAAAAGGAGCCGTGTGGATAGGTGAGGAATCGGGTCTGTTTTTGAAGCGATTTGCGGCGTTTAGTTAACGGATCGATAAAGTAACAAATATCTAAGATATTTGTATTAGTTTAATCGAAACAATTAAAATATCTCAAGTGAGTGGAAAACGATGACATGGGCGTGTGACTCATGCCAAAGTCGAGTTTCGGGTTTGTTTTCGGGATTTACGATGACTCGGGAATAGTTAAATGATGTTCGGGATTAAACCGTAAAAGTTATTCTTTAAATTCCGAATAAATTCAAAATAATTATATTAAATTATGATAAATCTAAATAAATCTTAATAAAAATAAATTAAAATATTATTTTTTTTTTTTTTCCCTACCCTATTACGGTCTTCACAACTTTACCAAGGCGAGTTCCGGGAAAGTCCACAGAAATCAAAGTCGACTTAAAAATCAAGAAAAGTCAAAGATGACTTAAAAGTCAAGAAAAGTTTATGACGACTTAAAAGTCAAGAAAAGTCAATGACGACTTTTAAAAAGTCAATAAAAGTCAAAGACGACTTAAAAGTCAAGAAAAGTCAAAGATGACTAAAAAAGGGATTTTCATGAAATCTCTCAGAAATTCCAAATACGAACTCCGAATTTCAAAATACGACTCGTAACAATAAATTCTATTTTAAAACTCAAGTTTTGCTGAAAAGTATTCGTAAGATATTTTACTAGAAAAATTGGGTACTTTTCGGGTTGTTACACATGTGATTTCTAAAGAAGGTGTAATGGTGGATCCTTCGAAGATTGAAGCTGTGGTGGATTGGAAGAGCCAGACCGATATTAGAGAAATTCGAAGTTTTATTGGTTTAGTTGGTTATTACCGTAGATTTGTCAAGGATTTCTCCAAGCTTGCTAGACCGATGACTCAGTTGTTGAAGAAGAAAACCAAGTTCCTATGGAATGAAGCTTGTGAAGCTGCATTTCAAGAGTTAAAGAAGAGGTTAACTATCGCTCCGGTGTTGACTTTGCCTGAAGATGGAGTAGACTTTGATGTCTATTGTGATGCTTCCAAAATGGGATTGGGTTGTGTTCTTATGCAAAGTAGGAAAGCGGTGGCTTATGCTTCGAGACAGTTGAGAGTTCTTGAAGTGAACTATCCTACTCATGATTTGGAATTGGCCGCCGTTGTTCATGCTTTGAAAGTGTGGAGACATTACCTAATTGGTGTTCATTGTCGTATATTCACCGATCACAAGAGTTTCAAGTACATATTTACTAAAAAAGAGTTGAATAAGAGACAAAGAAGATGGTTGGAATTGGTGAACGATTATGATTTTGAGTTGTTGTATCATGAAGGGAAGGCTAATGTGGTTGCCGATGCTCTTAGTAGGAAAGCTTCTCATGCATTGAATGCTATGCGGGTATTACCCGATGATCTTTGTGTTGAGTTTCGAAAATTGAAGTTGGAATTCGTGGAGCGTGGATTTGTTTATGTTGGTGCTATGACTACCGAACCTGTTTTTCTCCGTGAGATCCGTGAAAGCCAAGTTGATGATCTTACCTACAAGTCTATTCAAGCCAAACTTCTTGAAGGTAAAGCTAAAGATTTCACGTTTGATGATGAAGGTGTTCTTCGTTTCCTTGGCCGTTTATTTGTGATTTGAGGAAGCGAGTTCTTGATGAAGCTCACCTTTCCCCTTATTCTATTCACCCCGGTGGTGATAAGATGTATAAAGATTTGAAGCTACAATTTTGGTGGCCGAACTTGAAGGGTGATGTTGTGTCTTATGTTGGAAGATGTCTTACTTGCCAACAAGTGAAGATAGAACACAAGAGGCCCGGTGGATTGCTAAAACCTTTGGATATTCCACTATGGAAGTGGGAATCTATTTCTATGGATTTTGTTATGGCTTTACCGAGGACCGTTGGAGGTAAAGATGCCGTTTGGGTTGTTGTTGATCGTTTAACCAAGTGTGCTAGATTTATTCCGATCAAAGAAACTTGGAGTTTAGATCGTTTAGCAAAAGCTTATGTTGATGAGATTGTTAGATATCATGTAGTTCCTAAGGAGATTAGATCCGACCGAGATCCGAGATTCTGTTCGAGATTTTGGAAAGCTTTGCAAGAAGCCATGGGTAGTAAGTTGTTGATGAGTACCGCATTTCATGCCGCTACCGATGGTCACACCGAGAGGACTATTCAGACTTTAGAAGACTTGCTTAGGGCTTGTGAAACTCGACTTCCAATCAGTTGGGAAAAAGAGTCTACCGTTGGTTGTGGAGTTTTCTTACCAACAACAGTTATCCTTGGCATTCTATCAAGATGGCCCTTAGGAAGCTCTTTACGGAAGGAAAGTCGGAAGTCCTATTATGTGGAATCAATTGAGTGCTGTTTCGTGACTTAGCCCCCGAGTTCTTGTTGAAACCATTGATAATGTGACGTCATTTCATTCGTGAATGAAATGTATTGAAAGAGGTGAAAAGTCTTATGCCGATATCGAAGAAGGCCGTTTTTTAGAATTTAGGTTGGAGATAGTGTCTTGAAAGTATCTCCAATGAAGGGTGGTTGTTAAACGGTTGTGTTAAGGGTAAATTGAGCCCGAAATACATTGGACCCTTTGATATCGTGAAAAGGATTGGTGCCGTTGCTTACAAGTTTGATTTGCCCCCGAATTTGGCTAAGGTTCATGATGTATTCCATGTTTCTCAATTGAGAAAGTATGTTAGTGATCCAAGCCATGTCTTTCAAGTTGAAATGCCCGAGCTTGAACCGAATTTATCCTTTGAAGAGAAGCCGATTCGCATCCTAGATCGTAAAGATAAGAAGTTGATAAGTAAGGTGATTCGTTTAGTGAAAATCTTATGGAGATGTGCTAATGTCGAAGAAGACACTTGGGAAATGGAAGCTTCTATGCGTAGTAAATATCCGAGTCTATTCGATTAAGGTATCTTTCTTTCGCTCAAGTTTCGAGGGCGAAACTTTTTAAAAGGTGGGGTGATTGTAACATCCGCAAATGTACCCTATTTTAATAGTAAAAATATTTTACGGATACTTTTCAGCGAAATTTAGTTTTAGTTTAGAATTAAATTTCCTGGTCAAATTTAGAATTTCCGAGTTCGTATTTGGATATTACGCGAGATTTCAAGTGAATCCCGTCTTAAGTTGTCTTTGACTTTTCTTGACTTTTTCCACTTACTCCCCTCATACTCCCTCATAACCTAATACTTCCTCACACAACTCAACTCTTTCTTCCTCTCTAAGAAAACCCAAAACGCTAGCTTCCATAATCTTTCCAAGCTTAGAATCGTCATAACTCGCTCAATTCTCGCTCAAATTCACCTAATTTCGTCTTATTCTTCCCCTCTTATCTTCCTCTATCCGTTTTGGTAATAAAGTTACTTTCTTTCTCGCTTTTCAAATTATCCGTCTTTCTCAAGGTGAAGTATATTCATCTTTTATTAACTATTTGTAGGTGGTGACCTTCAAGATCCCGACAAAGACTACTTCTTGATTGAAGAGGACCTTGACGCGGAGTGAAGACGCAATAAGGTAACGGTGAAGGGTTCCTCGATATCATTTACGTGTTTTCTATGTTAGAATTCGTATTTAGAATACGATTAGTAAGCTTAGGAATTGTGTTATTGATCATGATTGTTGTTAGTTGATGATTGTTGATGATGATTATTGATTGTTGATAGTTGATGGAGGTAGATTATGAGAATTTAAAATGATAGAACTTGTTAAATTGCTCACGGGTGGACTGGGGTTCCCAGCCGGATGACCGGCTGGGAACACACCAGTAGTGAATTGTGCATTTTTGTGTAATGGTGCTCCCAGCCTGGTGCCGCCGGCCCCCTGACCGGCTGGCAACACACTCCCTTTTCTTTGTGATTTTTGAATTTAGCATGATGCGCCAGCCGGGGCACCGGCCGCCGGTCCACTGACCGGCCGGCAACCCGCTGGACTTATTTTCTTATAATTTCTAAACTCATAATTTATAAAAGTTTGCATGGTTCGTTTATCGTATAAATTTACGTTGTGACTTATAATATTAATGTTTTGAATATATGATATTTCATTCGGTTGTATCACATGTTTTGTGACGGTTTTTGGTATGTCCCACTTTGAGTCGGTTTTTACAAATGTTACGGTTTGAGCACTATTTTGTTATGTGCTTTGTACTCTCATTCCTTTGGCTACCTCCACGTTCGTAAGGCTGGAATGTCGGAACGGGGATGTATCCTACTGCTTAATTGCATGTGTTAGTGGGCATACGACGTTGTTGGGATGCGAACGCTTTGCGTTGATCGACCCGGCCGTCAAATGTTGTGTACTTGCGAGGTGGTGTTATTTGCATGTAGCGTACCGCTTGTTATGAGGCTTGTGCTCTTTTCCGCCTCTTTCGTGAATATCGACCGAATTCGGGGTACTCGACGTCTATGATTGACCGAGTCTTGGATGCAAAATGTTTATCGCATGTCGAATCGGAACACGTTTATTCCGAGAGTCTTGCAAGGTTTAGACTAGGACCGTATTATTATCATCGTGCTATCAGGAAGAAATTAGTCTACATATACGAAATGTTTATCGTGTATGCGTTCAGGGAAATGTTTATCCCGTGGATGCCTTTTAATCATACTTGCCATGTACACGGTGCTAGTGCGTTTCATTTACCGTGAGAGATGTCGTCAATGTATTGGTATGTTTGGATGGACGATTATATGATTGATCATTTGTGATCATTGCATGACTTGGCAAGGTTTGGTTGTCGAGTCTCAATCTTATCAAACTTATACCGCTAACGGTGAGATGTAAGCCCTAGTGAGCGTATTCGGTTGCCTAAGAGTGTCTTCCCTGAGTCTTTGTATAACATGATGGATTCGGACTTGTACTTCTTATGCTCTTATCATGATATATTGAATTGCCTATCTATCCTTATCGTATTTCACATGTATATCTATATATGCA
Source organism: Heliosperma pusillum (assembly GCA_022085475.1). NCBI lineage: Eukaryota > Viridiplantae > Streptophyta > Magnoliopsida > Caryophyllales > Caryophyllaceae > Heliosperma > Heliosperma pusillum. The sequence continues at coordinate 6,020 of JAIUZE010049654.1, forward strand.
TGCTTCTACTTTTGTATTTCCTTTTATGTACGTTTAATGTGATATGGCTGGGAGAACCCGGAGTTACTTCCCACTGACTGTGGCGTTCATGTTTTTCATGGATGAACAGGTTGCTTGATTTGGATGGCTTTTTGCTTATGATATTTTGGGTTCGGGTGTGAGCTAGCGGGCGTTGTCCCTGGATGAAACACCTCTAGACGTTATTTAGCTTGTTTGCTAAACACTTTTACTTCGATAACATTTAAAGAGACTTCGTCTCTTGTTGTAGTATATTTCGTACTTTGGTTTGTAATATTTGACACTCCTCGTATATTACTTCTTGCATGTATAAAAGTTTTAAAAACTTCGTATTTTCCGCTATTTAATTCACATGCTTGTATGTTTTATTTCCGCATTCGCGAGGGTTGTCACAGGTAATCCTAATTCTAGTTTTATGTTAGTATTCACTTTCGTCCTTTACTTTACAAATTATTTAGTTAATCGTAACATTAGTTAATCATAGTTTCATTGTTTTATACATTAGAATTGTTAGTTTTAATTCACTTAGTGTAGAACATTTTATTAACAAATTGTTTTCCTTTATAACCTTATATTCATCATGCTTATTATATCAAATACTATTAGTCTAATTATCAACATGAGTGAGTAGTTTCATTTGTCTAGGGAATAAGAAAGTCATGCATAATTAGTAAGTTGTAAATGTTAAAAATAAGGATGAACTAATATTGATAAATTATTTCTATCACATGCTTGTATTGTTTTGTTAATCTTTGTTATTTGGCCAATTGCATTGATTAAATTTTTTAATTCATTCTACTAGTCGAGAGGCACGGAAACGGATTAGACTAAGCATGTGTAGTAGGGCGACTCTAGTTATAATGAAAGTTCTCTAGGACTCGACCTAAGGTTGACACTAATATCGAGAGATGGGTGTCTTTACCCGACTCCCCTAGACTCTTTTAGTTTTATTTGATTTGCATCATAGTTAGCTAAACATCAAACCAAACCAAACCGTTAAGCCGACATTGATAGTAGTCCATTCATAGCATTTCATAACGAAATTCCCGTCTCCTTGTGTTCGACCCCTCGTACTACATTTATTTGTGTCTAGGGAAATTTATCATTGCATAGGTGTACGATATATCCTATCACCAATTCAATTTCTAGTATGTAGGCCAAGAATGATTTCCCCTAAACAAAGGCACGCTGGGCTCTTGCGTAGCTCCATTTGTTCTACCAGATTCAAGAAAAGAGGGTCCCCTCTCATCTCTTTAACAACGTGGCCTTGCATGATATAACAATGTAAAAGGCAAAACCCAAAAGCTTTGCGCCTCGCAACATATGAAATAGAAGGGTCCTTCCTATTTATTAATCGATTAACAAAATCGTTCATAGGGACGCCCTTCGAGGTAACATATCGATCCACCTCCGCCTTTGTCAACCCCAGAAGGTCCCTAAATTTATTCTTATACCCTTGGGAGCTAAGAGGTATAGCTGGTGCATCTTCAGGATCCCACCCTCCAATGGCAGCTATTTTCTCAGGAAAGGGACAAATATCGCTTCCAGGAAAGGCGAAAACATGCAAATTTGGGTCCTAGTACTCAAGAGAGGCATCTAGGAAAGGCCTCACTACCTTTACTAATTTTAGATTCAAGATTGATCCTAAATTGAAAGCACCCATTTCGTGTTTCTCTACATTGGTGAACTCGTTGGTCCACTCCTTAAGGCAGTTTTCGAGAGCATCCATGATTGTGAAAAAAAAAACGTTTTGTGATTAGAGAGTTTTTTTGTGATAGACGAATAATGGACGGAAGATTTGTATACGAATATAGCTTCCCCGTCGTATCTATTTCTACTATTCGCGGTATCCGAATTCCAATCAAGGACGGATTAACCCGAGAACGGATGGATTAACCGGGGAACAAACGAGGCCTTCTCAAATGGGTCGGCTAACCCTCACTCCAGGACGTCGAATCATCCCTTCGACGCGAGTCCTCTTAATGTTGTGACGCCTTCTTCTTTGAGTCTTTCTACCCTCATGATCCACCCCATTTCGGAGAGGTAGACTTTCGTCTCGTCACTCAGGACACTTAGAAGCATATTTAGCCTGGTTGGATACACGCATCAGTGTATCTTTCTTCAAACTCGTGGAGTTCCCACAACTCGACGCCCCTCGCTTCGGTGTTGGTATTACCCGCATTGCCAACAATCGAGGGCCTTCCTTGTCTTCGTCTCCATCCACGGTATTGACCACGTACAAACCCATCAACAACATTGACCCGTCACTCGACTTCAACACTACCAATTCTCTCTAGAAGAATTGCATCCTGAGTAGTAACTTGAAGTCATCTAGCGGGACGGTGGTGAAGTTGAGCTCTCCTGACCACTCACCCACTTGAACCGCGACCTTCTTACACACTCCTTGGATACGTCTCGTCTTCCCATTCAAAGGTTTTAAGAAACCCTTTCCTTGGCTCAAAACCAGCCAGAATCAGTGTGCTTCTTCTTTCGAAACAAAGTTTTGGTGGCACCTGAGTTGATCATGGCCCGAGCTTGCCTCCCATTCACTATCATGTCCACGTATATAAGTCTCGCGGACTTCTTTTCATGGGGTTCCTCTAGTCTCCCCATCGCACTGATCCTCTATAGTGCGTCCAGTCTTGGCTGATCCTCCTCATCACTCGAGTCTTCGCCGTACTCTTGATGATAGTCGACAAAAGCCACATCAAGACGCTCTTGAACCCCCTTCACATGTCTTTTAACATCGCATTGAACTCTACCTTATTGGGGCATTCCGCCATCTTGTGAGGGCCCTTACATACGAAACACGCAAATGGCTTCTTCGTTGAAGACCCAGCCGAGTTTCCCACCTTCGAAGGCGAGCATGCGGGCGAGTTCACATTACTCCCCGATTGAACATAACTTCCCTGTGGTCGAAACCGACTACTTCCAACCGAGATATAAATTGTTTGCGGCTTCCTTCTGTTTGTCTCACCTTGAGATGCATCACCATATCCTGACGAGGTCTTACTTGGAGGCGACTCTCGCTCCCTGTAGAAGTCAAGAAGTCGCTCGACAACAGATATGGCCGCAGACAAGGTTCTTGGGTTTTGGTCTCATAACTTATTGGTGCGCCCACATGTGGAGGGTGTCCTTGAGGAGGAAGATTACCCGGTTGTTTATGTGGATTTTGAATTGCCAATTGGGCAATTTGAGTATCTTTTTGGTGAAAATGTAAGCTTTGATTAAAACGGCATTACGCCCTCCAAACCACAATCCTTTTACAACCTAGTAACATATTACTTTTCATACAATCACTCTAAAAAAACAGACAAAAGGATAAAATTACATAAGTTGTCTATTTCTACACCATACAATCTCTTCTCTCTTTAGAATACCAAGCTCAATTTGCGTTAATCTCAACTTTGCTTGAACACATACATCATGTATCAACTTCTCAGGCCTCTGGACAAAAGCCTCCAGCCTGCACTTGTTCCTGCAGTTTCTTCAGCACGTTAATAGACTACAATGTCCTCTCTGTCTGGGACATGTCCGAGATCTCAAGCATGCACGCCGAGAACTCCCTCACATAATCTCGGATGAAGTTGGTGTGCTTCTCCTCCTTCAGCTTCTTCCGAGCAACGAATTCAGTGTTCTCGAGGTAGAAGTGATCTTTCAATATCTTCTTGAAGTCGGGCACCCACGATCTCATGGTGATCGTGCCAGCTTTGATTTCCTTGTACCTGGCCCTCCACCACATCTTGGCATCGTCCATCAAGTACATGCTCGATGTGTCGACCTTCAACGCTTCGTCGAGCTTACTTACCCGGAAGTATTTCTCCACATCGAAGATGAAATTCTCGACGGCTTTTGAATCTCTCGCCCCATTTTAGATGCGCGTTTAAGGCGCTTTCACGTTGCGGCCCCCCGAAGATTTCTCGCTAGTGGCCACCACTTTCATCAGCGTGGCACAAGTGTTCTCAAGCTCCTTGATCTTCCTATGGAGGTGAGTGATTTCCTCTTCATGTCCTTAGGGGATCGCATCACCAATCGCTTGGACCCGGGCCTCCATACCGTCCATCGCCGACTCAAAGGTGCCCACGATCTCTTCCAACTTCTCGAGGCTCTCCCCCATTCGGATCACTGTTCCCTCGAGTTCGGGAAGTTTCTTATCGAATGCTTCCTCCAACGCGTCAATGCGGTTTTCCTAACTCGATTCGCCCATTTTCTCGATTATGATGAACAAATGCGGCTTGCAGATGTCCGTCCGAAGACCGGGCTCTGATTCCAAATGTTACGGTCCAGTACTTTTGCCGAACCGTGGTGCGCACTCTTGCATTACTCTTAGGCAAGAATGTAAGCAACGAAGGGAGTCGTGCTAGTGAGGGATCGCCCACTGCAAGTAATTCAGGACTCGGGGTGTGTGTCGGGAATCCTAGTCACGATTATCAAGTTCCGGCACACGAAAGCAATAAAAGTAATCAATACGATTATTGAAAGCAAGAGACAAGCAATATCAAGCTTAAAGATGAGAAGTGGTTTTGAAGGATTAACACCTCTCATAGACGCTTATTTGATAGTTTCATAATTGTAGCAGTGAACGCTACATGTGCAGAATAGCGATACGTTAACTAAAAGCCTAAAAACGTATCTCAAACATAAAACTAAGCTTCAAGATTCGACACACAAGAAGTAATCTTGGAGTGCTACATGAATATAAAAAGAGAAACGAAAATACATAAAGGCATTAAAGAAATCTAAGAGGTCGAAGTAAGTGGACCGCGTGCGCAAATATGGAGGATTTGGTGGGTCCTTACACTATGCATACATGATGTACCAAGCTATGTCTACCAAGTATTATGAATAATTATATATGACACTATTTACATAATGGCAATAATTAGAATATTAGATGAAACAAATTTTCTCATCATTAATAACATGCAAATGAGTGATTACTGTTAAATTTCATAATCGGGCCTGGGTCCAACCCGTACTGAGGAGAGAGAGTCCACTTTATAAACCCAAGGGGTTCCACTCTAAAACCAATTGGCAATAGAGGGAGTAGCCTCTTGCCTTATAAGGTGGTAAATTCTCTCGTCTTTTATCAATGTGGGATTACACTCACATGTGGGAAATCGGGTTTCTTCACACTCCCCCTCGTGAGCATTCCACTCTCGTGAGCATCGATCCATTTTTTTTCACAATGACTGGCGAAAGTAATAAGCCACAGGAAAACAAAAACAAAGAAAAACAAACCATCCCCATGACTTCGCCACTTTACCTTCATCCATCCGATAATCCTAATTTGATGCTTACACAAACCGTCTTTAATGGCGAAAATTATGAGTTGTGGGCAGACGCAGTCAAGAACGGTCTTGATGCAAAAAATAAATTAGCTTTTGTTGAAGGAAAGGTTGAGAAACCAAAAGGCGTCGTAGGAGAAGAAAATCTCGAACTGGTGGCATGGAGACAGTGCAATGCCATGTTGAAAGCATGGCTACGGAATGTGATAGATCCAAAATTAATTCCAAGTATCACCTTTTCATTGACAGTTGCAGAAGTATGGGACGAGTTGAAGGCTCGTTTCTCGGCTGGGAATGCTCCGAGAGTCCATCAGTTAAAAGGTGAATTAAGCGAGTGCAAGCAAGGACGACAATCTGTCGTGGAATATTACACTCGTTTGAAGACGATATGGGACGAACTCGCTAATTACAGCAAGGTACCGACATGTACTTGCGGAGCCGCAACGATGATAGCCAAGGAGAGAGAGGAGGAGAAGGTCCATCAATTCTTGATGGGTCTAGATACAGCTTTGTATGGGAACATTCGTTCTAATTTATTGATGGAAGACCCTATCACATCTCTCACTCGGGCATATTCATTAATTTTACGAGAGGAAAGACACACAACCATAACAAAAAACAGGGAGGAAATAAATGAAGCGGCCATGGCAGTGAGGTCTTATGGACGAGGCAGGGGGTCCTTCTCGAAACAAGATGTAGATGAAGATAAGCCACCGCCTCAATGCAACTATTGTGGTAAGTTTTATCATACTGAAGACAATTGTTATGATAAACATGGCTATGAAACAGTTAAGAATCGTGAGAGAGGCAGAGGTCGTCAAGGAGGAGGAAACATTAGAGGTAACCACGGTCGCGGCAGGGGAAGAGCAGGAGGTCGCGGTCAGCAGAACGTGTTTCACACTAATGTCGTGGGAAATTCCTCAGGAGCGAGGGAGCGTGAAACACAACAGCAGAATCTTCCTTTCACCAGCGACGAAATCGATCAAATCCGTAGTTTTTTAATGGCAAGTCCGGAAGGTAGTGACAAACTTGCAGGTATGAATGTTAATCTTGTTAGTGAATGGTTAATAGACAGCGGTGCTTCTCATCATATGACGGGTAAGCGAGAGTGCCTCAGAAACATAAGGATGGCGACACCATCGATTGTGGGACTACCTGATGGTAGGCGAGTTGAAGCCTATGAGCATGGGGAAGTTACATTGGCTACTGATTTTGTACTAAAAGATGTTCTTTTTGTACCTTCACTAACATGTGACTTAATTTCAGTCCAACAATTAATTCAAGAAAACAATTGCGTAGTAACATTTTTCACTGACCATTGCGTTATGCAGGACCGACTTTCGAGGACGGAGATTGGACGGGGTGAGCATCTCAATGGGGTTTATTATTTCAAGCCAAGAAGGGTCGAATTGGCAGCACAAACGTCTCTGTCCAAAGAAACTCGCATATGGCATAAAAGGCTCGGGCATCCGTCAACGAGTATATTATCTCATTTTTCTCCTTTGGTTGGCTGCAATTTGAATTGGAATTCTAGTGCTATTTGTGACCCATGTTGTAGGGCGAAACAAACTCGTACTTCTTTTAAACTTAATAATAAAAGGTGTGATGTTTTATTTGGTTTAATTCACTGTGATATTTGGGGACAATATCGAGTTGCTAGTTTATCCCGTGCGCATTATTTTTTGACCATTGTTGACGACCATAGTAGGGGAGTGTGGGTGTATCTTATGAAAGACAAGAGTGAAGCGGGAGAATTATTGCGTGTTTTCTGTCAAATGGTTAAGACTCAGTTTGAAACATGTGTTAAAATTGTTCAAAGTGATAATGGAACCGAATTTTTATCTGGGCCCTTAAAATATTACTATGAAGAAAACGGGATAATTTTTAGAACTAGTAACGTTGATACACCACAACAAAATGGGCGAGTTGAGCGAAAACACCGACATATACTAGAGAAAGCGAGAGCCTTACGATTCCAAGCTGACTTGCCTTTACATTTTTGGGGGGAATGTATTTTGACAGCCGCCTATCTGATAAATAGAACTCCAACACCTTTGCTGCAAGGAAAAACACCATTTGAGGTTTTATATCGAAAGCAACCCGAGCTCAGTGGTCTTAAAGTTTTTGGTTGTCTTTGCTACGGTCATAACAAAGATAAACCACGTGATAAATTTGGGGAAAGGGGGAAACGGTGTATATTTCTAGGGTACCCTCACACAAAGAAAGGTTGGAAGTTATACGATTTAAAGGAAAAGCGGATGTTTGTGTCTCGGGATGTCACTTTCTTCGAACACGTTTTTCCTTTCTCAAATACCACTCCACCAAATATCACGATGGAAGGTCACAATGAAAAATCATTGGAAACTGTTATTTGTCCGGGATTAATTAATAATAGTAGTATTGATAATTTGGATGAAGAACCAGCATGTGTCGCAAGGGAAAATGAAGGACAACCAATTCCTAATGAAATGGAGCAGAATACTGTAGACCACAACAATGATGAGGTAGAAACAGTGGTAGAAGACACGAGTACAGGGGATCAAGAAGAAAGGTATGGACGAGGAGCAAGGGAGAAATTCGAGCCATATTGGAAACGGGATTACATATGCAAATCAACACGAATATTAAACCCTGCCATTGATGTTCACCGCGTCCATACAAAGTCCTCACGGTCAGGTACTCGCTATCCTTTAGTGAATTATGTTGTTACGAATTGCTTTTCTAACCGTCACAGAGAATTCCTAGCGGCCATAGATGAAGTCCGAGAACCAAATAATTACTATGAGGCTGCAAAGAATCCGAAATGGAGAGAGGCAATGAGCAAAGAAATTGATGCGTTAGAACGAAATGGGACTTGGAAAATTGTGCAATTACCGGAAGGGAAGAAACCCATTGGATGTCGATGGGTGTACAAAGTCAAGTTCAAGGCCGATGGCTCCATTGAACGGTACAAAGCAAGGCTAGTTGCTCAAGGGTTCACACAAGTCGAAGGGGTGGACTATCATGAAACTTATGCACCGGTGGCCAAAATGACTAGTGTACGATGTATGTTGGCCGTGGCAATCACAAAGAATTGGCTAATTGAACAATTAGACGTGAACAATGCCTTCTTGCACGGAGAGCTAGACGAAGAAGTTTATATGAAGATACCGCAAGGGTTTGAAAGGAAGGGAGAAAACAAGGTATGTAAGCTATTAAAATCATTATATGGGTTAAAACAAGCTTCTAGGAATTGGTTTGCAAAATTAACGACTTCCTTGAAGCGGTATGGATTTGTTCAATCATTAGCCGATTATTCTTTGTTCACATACAATAAAAATGGAGTCTTCATTGGAGTCCTCGTATACGTTGACGACATGATTATTGTGAGCAATGACAGTGAAGCATGTGGAGTTTTTAAAACCTTTTTTGACAAACGTTTTGGTGTTAAAGATTTGGGCCGTCTCAAATACTTCTTGGGGATTGAAGTGGCTCATGGTCCGAAAGGTTTGTTTCTCAATCAGAGAAAATATGCAGTGGGTATCATAGAGGAGACTGGTTTGATAGGTGCAAAGCCGGTGCATACACCAATACAGCAGCACCACAGGTTAGCATTGGCAACTGGTGACGTGCTGAAAGATACAATGAAGTATCGTCGGTTGGTCGGTAGGCTGGTTTATCTTACCATTACACGACCAGATTTGGTCTATGCGGTTCATATATTGTCGCAATTTGTTAACGAACCGAGAAAGGAACATTGGGAAGCAGCATTGCGAGTGGTTCGATATATAAAAATGAATCCGAGCAAAGGAATTATCTTAAGACGAGAATCAGATTTACAGTTACGAGGATATTGTGACTCGGATTGGGCAAGTTGTCCATTGACGCGACGATCATTGAGTGGTTACTACGTTGCCCTTGGTAACTCACCTGTATCGTGGAGAGCAAAGAAGCAGGTGACAGTTGCAAAGTCAACGGCAGAAGCGGAGTATAGGGCGATGGCCGCTGCAACCAGTGAACTCATTTGGCTTAAGTCTTTTCTGGCATCACTAGGAGTTTTTCACACAAAACCGATGAACTTATTTTGCGATAATCAAGCGGCGATCCACATAGCAAAGAATCCTGTCTTCCATGATCGTACAAAACATATCGAAATAGACTGTCATTTTATACGGCAACATTTGATCAACAAAAATATTAACACACTTCACGTCCGTAGCAAGGAACAAATCGCCGATTTATTCACTAAAGCGCTGGGAGGTGAGTCATTTGAGCATTTACAGTTCAAGTTGGGACTCGGATTACCAAGTGCTCCAACTTGAGGGGGAGTGTAAGAATATCGTATGTCTCGGAATATCTTGGAGAATAAGGATGTAATAATTTATTATAGTATAGAATATTGTTTAGCGTAGTTTACCATATTTTGGAGATTTGCTTAGCTGTTGATTACCATTAGGAGTGTATATATGTACCCATTGACACCAACTGAATAATCATCAAGAATAATACTTTTCCCATTGTTTCTCTCGTTTCTCTGTTTAACATGGTATCAGAGCCCATGGTAGAAAGACCTGGGCATAAAAGCAAAAGAAAACTGGGCTAAGAAAAAAAAAAAAAAAAAAAAACGCAGCCGTTGAAAAATAATACGGTTTGCTTGACGGCTGGAAGAGAGGCCAGAAAGCCCCCCAGTCTGATTTAAGTGGGCTCACATGTGAGGGGGAGTGTGAAGAAACCCGATTTCCCACATGTGAGTGTAATCCCACATTGATAAAAAGAGGAGAGAGTTACCACTTTATAAGGCAATGAGCTACTCCCTCTATTGCCAATTGGTTTTAGAGTGGAACCCCCTTGGGTTTATAAAGCGGACTCTCTTTCCTCAGTACGGGTTGGACCCAGGCCCGATTATGAAATTTAACAATTACCTCCCACAAAAAAGAATGTGATTTAATTCACGGTCTATTTATAATATTATTTACGGTAAAGCTTTTATCTCTCTTAGATTGTGAGAAAAAGTGGAACAATATATTACCGTAAATAATATTATAATAATAAACAATAATATAAAGACATAAAATAAATATAACAACAAAATAAAAGAGAGTAGAGTAGAAAGAAGTAGTTTGGGTCGAATCGCGCTAGGCGCATTCCTAAGAGAGTTAATGCCTCCACTGCACTGGTTACCAAATAGTGCGTTCCTCTCCCAAGATACGACAACCCGTCGGACTCGTTTGGTAGCATCAAGAGGAGCCTCCGAACCGACGATCGCCCAATGCTCAATAATAACTTAAAATAAAATAAACCGACTTACAATCAAGATGATATAATACTTTTGGCGTAAATCAGTAAAAAAATGTTCGTATCTTATATTTGAACCAAAAACCGAAATCCTTATATCTCCACCTGACCAACTCACTCTAATTTATATATGTAGCAAATATGAAGATAATAAACCCAACATCTTTTCAATCCACTAAAACGGCTAACAATGTCATAATACCCGTTATAATTACCAAGATATTAAACCACACAATTACTCATGGTATTAAAGAGTATTTGCACAAAATGTAATTCTCGTACAAGAAAACCAACGCATAAAACGACGGTCAAGATTATGTCATAATTGTGACGTTAATTACTCATTATAAACCTCAATATAAAAGCGTGTAAATGATATTCAAAATTATTATTTGGTCAAACCATTAAAATTAATTATTATAATCTTAAACCACGAGATATTTCCAACAAACACACACAACCTTCATCGCAAGAAAAAACATAAGGTCGAAATGGTAAAGTTGACGATGGTGGCTAGTTGGCTACCAGTCAACCTTCGAAACATTACCCATTAAACCCAACATAGATATACATGGAGAAATAATATTTGAAGTATACAATCATCTCAAAAATTGCCTTAATCAAGTACAAAACTTACTACGTTTTGACATTTTATAAATAATATTCGTAGAGCTTTGTATTATTTTCAGTGGCTATTTGATACACAAATTCTTATAAAAGACCTGTGCTATACACTTGAAATTATGACGCATAAAATGAACAACATTTTTTGATAAAAAGTTTGATAAGAATAATGAACTAATGGTTGTTATCACTAGAATTACTCTACCAATTAACATTTTATTATCCCTAACTATGCATTCAACTTTATTAAAGCTTAGTACACAAGTGGAAGTAAATGGTCGAATCCAAAGAGAGAGGCTTAAAACAAAAACAACTTTACATGCTAGATTAAACTAATTTCTAGAATAACAAATTACTAAGATGAAAAACTAAAACAACTAAACAAAATCAACCAAACAATGCGTATAAACAATGGGTCACATGATAATGATTGGAAAGATAAAAAGGAGGGATGGGCTCAAAGACGGAGAGAGGAGCTAGAACCAAGAGTTGTGAAAGCGGAGGCGATCTTTATTGGCTTCCAAAAGGCGAGACACTTCATTCATTCTAAGATCGTTGTGGATAGCGATTGCAAGGGGGTGGGTAGATAAGCTGCAACAAAGAATAAGCGGAGGCAAAAGTGGTATTCATATGGTGATTGATGATTTGTCGTCAAGTCATGTAGCTGTTTGTGTTAGTTGGTCGTTTTTTGGTATAAAGATTAATCGTGTTGTTCATGAACTTGCTCACTTATGTCATGTGGACGAAAATGCTTCATACAATTTGAGTTCTTTACGTCGTTGTATTGCTACCATTGTTGCGGATGATTTACATTATAATATGAACTAACCCTGTTTTAATAAAAAAACACTCACTTGTTTATATGGTAGATTAAGTTGATGGATTTATTTTATACTCTAACACCCTCCTTTCACAAATGCCTTTTAGGCTGAAAGTGTGGATGTGACGAAATCCTCCCCAAACCGGGTGTAAGCCTCCATATACCTGGTGTATCTTACTTTAATTACCTATGTGCTTCACAAGTTTGGAACTTAGTCCGTAGATTTTTGACAGGCTAAAAGTCGCGTACAATCAAATGTAAATTTATAATCACTTACTTACTAGACTACTAAAACAGTAATATTGGTGAAAGTAAGGGTCGAACCCACAACGAAGGACTAAGTCAATTTAAGTTTATAGTAAGGTAGAGTAAAGTAACCAGTTTAGGGGGGGGGGGGGGGGGGTTTATTTAATTAATCTAATGAGACCAAACTAAGAAAATAGTTATATAAGTGAGTTCAGATTGTTTAATGGTCTTGGGTCAAGCACAAATCCACAACTTAATATCAATTGATCATTGAAACTCGGTTCTAATCGATTATCTTGATTACCTTATCGTGAATAATAATATTCCAATTCTCCATAATATTAGCTAATTAAACGTTTCTCGTTCTCAACTAGCCCTAACCATTAAATAACCATAACAATCCAGTTCAAGATTTAATCTAACAACACTAATGATGAATAAAAAATTCGATAAGGAATAAATAGCACACACAATTCAGTAGTACTTTAGATATATGTTAATTGCTTCTACGTATCAATATTAACGAATCACATTCAATATTAATCCCTAGCTGTTACTAATGTAATTTTAATCAATAATACTTATTTAATTAACAATACTAACAATAGAATGATGAACTAGAGTACTAGTTGCGCACCTAGAAATCGTAAGACAACATTCATATGATAGAACAAAATAATTAACAATAATCAAGATAAAAGATAAAAACTTTGTAACTCACAATTAAATATTAAGAAGCTTCAATGTCTTAAACCAAGAAGGTAGGATTAGTTCCTCATACTAGATCTATATTATGAGTTTTTTTTCCTAAGAAAGCAAAAGTTGCACAGGGTTCTTTTCTAAAAGGTAAGACTAAAGCTTATATACTAATTTATTAGCTAACTAGATTAGGATAGTAAATAATAATAATAATAATAATATAATAATAGCGATACAAACCGAGTAAAATAACATAACAAACGATCTTGAAAATCACTCACAAAAGACGAACGGAGAACACGCCTCACTTGTGCGCGGGTCACGCGTGCTTGTGCGTCTCTGGCGTCTGTGTCGCGTGCGTGCCGCACATGCCGCTGTCCATGTTTCTTGTTTTTACGCACACAATTTATACGTCTACTTCTCGCGCATTGGTCGCGCAACTCAGCGTAGTCATTTTCCGAAAGCCATATCTCTTTCGTTACTTATCGGAATTTGACGTGTAACCTGTCGTTGGAGTGCTAAAAGGATAAGCTTTTATCTCGAATTGGTCTCGCATTGATCCGAACTCTAGTGCTTCATATATGGTCTTTTGAAGATGCCCTTTGTGTAAACAAAATTTTTATTCTTCATTTTGCACTTGTATTTTCATAAAAACATCACTTTGAAACTTAAAACTACACTAACTCGACCCACTTTATGCATAATAAATTTGACTCGTCAATTCTCATGCACAAGAGTGCTCTTTGTGATGAACACTACTAACAAAGCTGGTTAGATGGCAAAATCTCTTGCCACTGAGATCCCCATGATTGCTTTTCTTTTACTCACGCATTTCAGATAATGTTATGACGAGTTACACATAATTGAGTGGTGAGTTATGCTTTATGTAATGGCGATATAAGCAATTATCTTGACCAACAAATCTTATACGCACCAATAAAGACCTTTATTGTGGCTATACAGTGTCGTGAAATAGGGTTTATTGGCTTTCTCTATGTCCCGAGAGACGGTTGAACCATTTTGTGAGTGTGGTTTTGCTCAAGATTAAGCCGTTGATGAAGATATATAAAGATGAAGATTAATCGTTGTTATTGTTGTTGTTAGTGTTGTTGTTATTGTATTTTCTTAGGAGTCGTTTGGTTACTAACTAAACAACGCAAGAATTAATATTCATGTAAATTGCAAAATGGGCATATTGTTTGGTTTTCCTAATTCATATGAAATGGAAGTTCCCATAAATTTATATTCCTCGATAATGGTGTAAGTTTCTTACCTAGGCCCCTAGGTAATTGAGAATATCTACATGAATTACACTTTTCTTCATGTCAACAAAACAATTTTATAATTCACGCAAATTCTAAAATCACATCTTTTATGACTTCCTATGCAATACAAATTCGTACATGCAACCATTATTTACTTGCTCACTCTTGGAATTAAGAAGGAAATAAAAATATGGTATATTTTTAGAATATACTCTATACCATACAGAAATAAGGGATATTATTGTCTTACAGAATACGTTAAAGGATTTTAAAACTATGTTAAGGTTTCGTTATGAGAAAATAAAAAGGACAAGTCGGTGCACAATGGCGTCCCCGCAAGGTGAAGATTCGGGGATGTGTCGCTCTGTAAGGGTGGAATAGGTGAAAGCTTTCCCTTGCCATTTTGGCAAAAAGCCGCTCAACGGACTTGACCCGTTACGAAAAAATAAAGTATTATAGATGCACCACCATATACCAATCTAATACAACACAACATTAATAAATACAAAAATTTTATAATCTCCTCTCATATTAATATTTAATCTACACAAATATACAACCTTCTTCAAAACTGCCTTCAAGAAAGAACAAGACTAACTACATGCACCATTTCAAAATAACTCACCAAATATTATTCTTAAAAAGACTTTACCCAATATGGTTAAAACATACTCCGTATTTACAAAATACTTATCTAATGTCATCTTTTCCAGGGCTCCAATTTCGTGGCTTCATCTCATGTCGTCGCATATTAGTTTGAGTGTCGACATTAAATTCTCTCTTCATGGGAACCTGCAAATCAAATTGTCAAAAAAGTCTTCATTAGTCTAAAGATTACCCCAGGGGCGACATCATCACCACATCGTCACTTTGCGGCCGAAGTCGAACGAAAACACCATAAGCAAGTGAGCTTCCATCCTAAAACCAATTGGTAATAGGAAGTGTAGCACTAGCTTATAAAATGTCTCCTTACTCTTAATCCGCCGATATGAGACTTTTGCCCCCATACACACATGGGAATAGAGCTCAACAGTGACGAAAACTAACCTTCATAAGAAGAGGGCACAACATAAATGTGCAAGTTAACATGGTTGGGAGGAAGCGCCAAACGCATTGGATAAAGCTTTCCATCCAAAGGACTACGCGTACATAACGTAATGCCGGAGAATCCCGTCACTTGCTCTAGACATTGACGTAGTTCCGTTACCCCATTTCCTGTGAAGACTAAAGACCGTCCCTCATCTGCATCTTCAATACTTCCGTCGTGGATAACAATGTTATAGCGTATGACACGACCTCTATGCTTTACATCAACACCGAGTTCTCCTGTCTACAATTGCGCATACAAATAAGAACCATTTCTTGAAATCAAAGCAGATATCAATCAATACATACATAAACTATTCGCATATAAAGGGAAGAATATTAATGAACATAATTGCAAGTAGAAGGTCGCAGATTACCTTTGATTTAAAAGAATGGTGAAAACTGGGGAGGTCAACCTCGGAACCAAACCTTTTCGACCCACTTGCATCCTCATCCTCTTCAATCTCCTCAATTTCTTCAATCTCCTCAACCTTAGGATAAAGCTGAAGTACATCTACCTCCCAAAGAATCCAATCTTGAGTATGACTACTATTAGGCACATCATGAGTGATTGAGTTTCGCCAAGGCGGGAGCCCACCATTCGCCCTTAAGAAGTTCCCATACCGCGTCTTAAACTTGATTTCCATCCCCTCTCTTATTGGCTCCCACTCTATAGATGAGTTTGGACTTTTTGGTGTAGTCTGTTTCACTTTCTTACCGGTCATTCCTAGTAAGAACTCGTCGTCTGTGGCCGTTAAGTACTTGTCGTAGCAGCTTTTTAAGCGGACCAGTTCCAGTCCTTCGACTGATTTTACGTACTCCACGCTCCAACGTGCGCGCCTTGATTCCCCCTTTCGTGCTTGTATCACTGATTCCTCATTGTCGTCTGCTATTAAGTACTTGCCATGCTGGCTCCTTAGACGCACTGTTCTCGCGTTCCGGAATAATTCCAATCCGCCCTGAATGACAATCAAATTCCAAAATAACGATTAATTTGGAGAGGGTAGAGGGAGCTATATATATTAGCAAGTCATAGGGCCCATAGCACTCACTACCCCAAGTAAAAAAAAAGTACTCAAAATTATTTTCCAAATCAATTAATTCGTATTTGATCTGAATATATAGTTTCAATTACTTTTGTAAGTAATTGAAACTATATTATTTCTGTGACCTCACTCTAGTTATGGGATGTTTGGGATATTTCCAGCCTAAATGAGTTGAAAATATGGAAGAAAGTGATGATTGTTAAATGCAGAAGATAGGGTAATAGACTAATGGTGTCACCAAGGGAGAATAGTTAATTAGTTACCCACCCTTCCCTAGCTAATTAATAGTGTAATGAAGGGAGTAATGTGTATCGTCCCATTTCTTCTTGTTTTACCAATCATTTCGTCAATAACATATATATCCACTAGTACTACAAACGAGTCCTTAATTATTATTCGTAACTAATGTATAATTTTTGCAAATAAATCATTGATAATTAAATAAAATGAATGACATATCAAAGTCAAGCCTTCTATATGGTAACCCTCAGTTTTTTCAGATCTCACATGGTAACCTTGCATTTCTGAAAAACAAAATGGTAACCCTGTGGTGCATTATTATGTATTACCGTAACCTTTAAGTATAATTCCGCCAATTTGCACCATTAAGTAAGTGAGTTTCATTTCGCATAAATACTTGATGATTTAATTGCCTTTAATATATAAAAAAACACTGCACAAATTAATAACTACGAACTATAATTTAAATAAGTTTTTGACTAAAAAGAATTAATTGAAAGAATAATAATGTATGTCATCGAACCTAAGAACTCATTGGTAGAATTCAAGAAAATTACCACTAAACCAACAATATTATGATGACAAACAATTACACTGTTCTATACTTATATATTATGAAACAAACCAAGTACTTACTCAACATTAAAAAAAAACTTGGAGAGGGGGGCACGTGACTCCCTACGACCCCACGTGGGTCCGCCCATGACCACAGGGTTACCATTTTTATTTTCTGAAATGCAAGATTACTATGTGTGATTTGAAAAATTAAGCGTTACATAAAGAAAAACCTCTAAAATCTTTGTAAGAAATTATTATGTTAACCGGGTGTACAACATCACCGTATACACCAATCAATAGTGATATTGTCCATAATCAACTTAGCATAAATTAATATGAGTAAATATCAAATTATCAATATATCATCTACTTAGCAATATAACTAAGCATAATTTTCAGAATGTATAGTCGTAAATTTAAAAATTTGCCTTCTGCACCTATTAACTCAGTCATTTATTATTTATTATTTTAGCTAGGTGGGGTGTGTCAATACTACACTTTCGTCTCATAGTCCAACCTCTCACAACACTCAACAACAAAGTCAAAAGACCAGTTCAATGCTTCAACAAGTTACATAAGACTCTCCTATTTCTTCTCCTACTCTTAGCATTCTGTTAATGTACGTAGTCAATTATAGTTCCTATTTTGTAGCTATTATTTAGCTAGTAGTTAGTCTTTAGCTGAAGCCTCACCCATCTCCTTTGAACTCCGACTTAAACAACATCCCATCACCACAACTTTTCAACCTACTGCTCATGCCGCATCCTACCATCGTCCCCAATATCAAAATCGATCCTCTTCTTATTCACAAAAATCCGTGCCACATACCCAACTCGCCTCAAATAATCAGCCCCCCAACAATCAGACCACTACCTATGGCAAACCTTATAAAGGGCGTTGTCATTTCTGTGACCACAGTAGTCATGTTGCCTCTGACTGTCGAATTTTCCAACAACGATACCCGAATGTCGTCTTCCCAACCCGACAATCTCGCGGCCCACGACCTCAAGCTCATACCGCTGCTCACAATACCAATCAACCTCCACACTCCTGGACCGTTGATAGGGGAGCCTCTCACCATATTACAAATGATCTTGATACCCTATCTCTTCACTCGCCTTACGAAGGCCCCGATGACCTTGTCATTGGTGACGGCTCGTCTTTGCCAATAACTCACACTGGTTCTTTCTCTCTTCCCTCATTTACTCGTCCTCTTTTATTTTCCAATGTCTTAATTGTTTCCACAATATCTCGAAATCTCTTCTCCGTCACTCAATTTTGTAATGATAATAATGCTTCTGCCACTTTCTTACCCAATTCTTTTTCTATCAATGATGTTCAGACGGGAGCGGTCCTTCTTCACGGTCGACTAATTGACGACATATACACTTGGTCACCTACTCCGCCTCACGCAAACGTTGTCTTAGCTCATGGCCAGTCCTCCTGGCATCATCGACTTGGTCACCCATCAAATAAAATTCAGCAGCTTTTTAATTCTAGATTTATTTTACGCATTCCAATTTTCGATCATTATATTTCTTGTCATATAAATAAAAGTCATAAACTTTCGTTTGCAACTTCTACTTTACAATCCACGGCTCCTCTTGACCTTGTCTTCTCTGATTTATGGACGTCCCTCATCCTTTCAAACGAGTCATTTAAATATTATGTCGTCTTTGTCGACCATTATACCCACTATATTTGGCTTTATCCCCTTAAGCAAAAATCCGACACTGCCTCGACCTTCATTAAATTCCGAGCAATTGTTGAAAAATAATTCAATAAAACAATTCGTCAATTTTATTCCGACAATGGCGGTGAATTCATTAAACTCACTAATCACCTCAACATCAACGACATTAATCATCTCACATCACCTCCTCACACTCCGGAACATAACGGTTTTTCCGAAAGACGGCACCGTCATATTGTTGAAACTGGTCTATCTCTCCTTACACACGCCAAAATTCCCACCACTTTCTGGCCTCACGCCTTTCATACCGCTGTATATTTAATTAACCGTCTCCCTACTCCTACTCTCAAAAATAGTTCTCCCTACTCTATACTATTTAAATCCGAGCCCAACATACACAAACTACATAGGTTTGGATGCCTATGTTTTCCATGGTTACGTCCCTATACCCGACACAAACTCGAGCCAAAATCCATTCAATGCGTTTTTCTTGGATATTCGCAAACCCAAAGTACTTATCTATGCTTAGATCCACTTACTTCACGTATATACACATCTCGACACGTACGGTTTATTGATGATAATTTTCCGTACATGACCCTACTAAACTTATCTTCCCCTCCTGCTTCTCTGACAACTACTACTTGGTGTCCCCTTTTAATTCCCATTCTTCCTGCACCCATTAATAATTCCACGCCAATCACAACAGCATCCACCTCCTCTGTTTCTTCCTCCCCTGCCACTTCCTCTGTCTCTACATCCTCGACATCCGAGCCAGCCAATTCTCCTATATCTACCTCCTCGACATCCGAACCAGCCACCACCTCGACTCCCTCTACAACTGTCTCTACCACTACTCCTCCTCCGCCCCCTCCTCCTCCTCCTCCAATTCATGCCACTAGACTCTCACATAACATCCGCGTACCGAATCCCAAATATGCTCATGTTTCCTCTCTACCCACTGCCTATGTTACCCCCAATACAGTCAAGCAGGCCCTTATCGATCCCCTTTGGCGTTCAGCTATGCAGGCCGAATTTGATGCGCTTATTAAAAACTCGACATGGTCTCTTGTTCCACCAGGTCATGCTCAGAATATAATAGGCTGTAAATGGGTGTTCCGTATCAAATACAATCCGGATGGAAGTCTTAAACAACACAAAGCCCGTCTTGTTGCTAAAGGCTTTCATCAACGCCCCGGTCTTGATTATTCAGAAGCATTCAGTCCCGTCATCAAGCCCACCACTATCCGTCTTATCCTTTCCGTCGCTGTCTCTCACGTTTGGTCATTACGTCAAATTGACGTTAACAACACCTTTCTTCAAGGAACTTTAACCGAGTCTGTGTATATGGTTCAACCTACGGGATTTGTTCACTCACAAAAATCTGATTATATATGCAAACTTAGCAAGGCAATTTACGGTTTGAAACAAGCTCCTAGAGCTTGGTATACGGAATTAAAGAATTATCTTTTATCTCCTGGTTTCAAAAATTCATTATCCGATTCATCCTTATTTATTTCTAATCGCACTAACGTTCGTCTGTTTGTTCTAGTCTATGTCGATGATATTATAATTACAGGTCCGAATGTCAATGAAGTCATCTGTTTCATCGCTGCCATTTCAAACCGATTTTCTCTCAAAGATTTGGGTCCGTTATCGTACTTCCTTGGCATGGAAGTCACGCCCACTGTCTCAGGATTGCACCTTAATCAGTCTAAGTATATTGCTGATATACTCACTCTTTATGATATGTTTGAGTGCAGCCCATCTTCAACATCGATGCTCTCTCATCCTCCTTTGATTCGCCAAGATGCTCAACAAATCGAAGACCCAACAAAATACCATGCTATAGTTGGGAGTTTTCAGTACCGGTCCTTAACTCGACCGGACATTGCTTTCCCGATCAATAAGTTAGCTCAATTTCTCAATCACCCGACGTCTCTTCACTGGTGCACACTTAAGCGTTTACTTCGCTTTCTAAAAGGTACAATTCATCAGGGTATTCATTTTCGCAAAAACAGCCCATTTAATTTACATGCCTATTGTGATGCGGATTGGGCCGGTGATAATGATGATTATTTGTCTACCACGGGGTATGTTGTTTTCATTGGTCATCACCCGATATCTTGGTCCTCCAAAAAGCAACGTGCCCTGTCACGATCTTCAACTGAAGCCGAGTTTCGAGCTATAGCAGATACTACCGATGAAATATTATGGCTAAAATCCCTCCTCTCTGAACTTGGTATTACATTGTCCAGTACACCTGCAATATTTTGTGACAACCTCCCTTGCCTTTCACTTTGTACGAGAACAGGTTCAGTTAGGCACCATTCGAATCCAACACGTCAATGGTGATGATCAGATTGCCGACACTCTTACCAAACCATTGGCGAGACCTCGGTTCATGTTATTAGCTTCCAAGATCGGTCTTACTCTTCGACCGTCCATCTTGCGGGAGCGTGTCAATACTATACTATCGTCTCATAGTCCAACCTCTCACAACACTCAACAACAAAGTCAAAAGACCAGTTCAATGCTTCAACAAGTTACATAAAACTCTCCTAATTCTTCTCCTACTCTTAGCATTCTGTTAATGTACGTAGTCAATTATAGTTCCTACTTTGTAGCTATTATTTAGCTAGTAGTTAGTCTTTAGCTGAAGCCTTTATCTGTATAAATACCAAAGTCTGAAACTCAATTATGTACAACAATAATTATAATACACTACCCATTCTTTACAGGGTGTATTAGGATTTGTTCATATGGTTCGAATGTGTTAAAAAGTGATTTGGCGATGATGTGGCAAATAACAAATCGATTTCGGTTCTACTTTTGCTGATCCTGGAATGTGAAAAACAAAAAGTGGGTAAGAGTAAAAAGTATGCACCTTATAAACACGGTCAAGAGAAGAAAAAGAGTCGATGGACGTTAAAGCAACGAGCTCCGCAACCTCCTCCTCAGTGGCCTCAGTCGACGAAGAAGACACACTACACCTTGCAACATCAGTAGATGACCTAAATCCAATCCTCCTAATCCTCCTTCCTTGAGTCAACGCTCTACCATTCTTCACCCAAACACAACGATCATCCAACCCATCACCCACGTCTTCATCAACCACCCACATAATCCAATCCTTGGTCGCAGTTATCTCTGGCAAGTCAACCGTCACCGAGTTCCGCCATGGTGGGGCCCTGAAATTACCCCTCAGATACTTCCCACTGACTGCTGCTCGTAACTTGACGTACCCTCCGCTTTCCATAATGGGCTCCCACTCCACTGATACATCTTCCCGTATAGTCTGGACCGCCTTTTTACCCGTCCAGCCTAATAAAAACGGCTCTTCTGACGCGGTAAGGAGCTTGTTGTGACAGCTTCTAAGCCGTATTATGTTTGGTTTGTTCTGGACCAACTCCACGTTCCAACGTGCCTCAATGGTGTTTCCGTCACGGCTTTGTTTAACGGATTCGCTGTCCTTTCCGGCTGTAAGGTATTTGTTGTGATGGCTCCTTAATCTTATGCATTTAGCGTTGGCGAAGTATTCCATCGTGATGGGTTCTCTAAATCTTGTATGTACGGAAATGATTATCGTACATATAGATTTGTTGTTGCTTGAGTAATTGTTGAGGTCAACTAATTTTTGAATTTGTCAAAAGTATTACAGACGGAGTAAGTTTATTATGTCATGAAAATGATAATATGATATACCGTGCGTGAATGGCTGAAAAAGACGTAGCAGTGTGAAATTATTGGGTTGATTAGTCTACTAGTAAGTGGGTTGGTCATGACTCATGTTGTTTTTTTCTAGAGGAACTACTAATTAAGAAAGACTTTAGTTTTATTTTACACTCCTGTTGTATAAAGTCGGTCAGCCAAGTATGCGAAGGATTCTCCGCATTATAGTACTCCCCCAATCCCGTCATTTATTGTCCTTTTATTTTGGCTCAACAATTAAGGAAAGAATGAGATATCATTTGTGGTTTCACTTAGTAACAATTGCAAAGTAGTCTAATTGGGGATTAAATTACTTATAAAAAACATTCTAAATATAGAAAAGACTACAATTAACTGAGATACCCTAAAAAGTAATATGCCAACAATTGACCGCGACGGAGGGAATAGTTGGTAATAAACTAAAAAACACAAATGAAATAATACTCGTATTATTAAACCGTTTGGAGAGTGAACGTACCTCTTTTGTCATATTTTGTAATCGTTATTAATAGTAAACTAATTATATTATACCTATATATATTTTATTATTTTAATATCGTTTTTAATTCAACTAAATTGCCGAGTGATATCTTAAAAACTTAACAAGACACAATATCTTATGAGATCTAATAAACAAAAAATAACTTAACTAAGTTGGAGCATGAGTCTCTCCCTTTTATCTCGAATATAGGGATCCTTACATTTCCCATTAATCACATTTGAAGTCTAAGATCAAGTGAAGCAAAATGAGTTCAACACAAGGCATGATAAACAAGTCAGAACAATCCCAGTACTTTCAGATTCTCGGGTCTGAGTTCAACTGCTCATATCTGGAGTTCTACTTGCTTAAATTTTGTGTTCTTTATATTAATAAACTCTTGAAGATGTCCTCTTTCACATGGCTTTGGAATCAACAAGTTTCATTGAGTAGATTGTTCGCAGGAGAGCTTCAAACACTGTCAAGCATGAATGCTTCTCAGCTTTTCAGAAATGACATGTCCGTACTAAAACTTGAATAACTCAAGTTTTAATGAATGATTAAGGTTGATTCTTTTTGGAGGTGAAAGCTAACCTCATTAGATTTCATTTGGTATATGTTGGATATTTTTATTCAACCTGAGTTAACAGCTATGATTGTATGAAGATCATGCTGCTGCACAGGAACACTGATGAGCATTCACTTCTTACCTAAACTTACTCAAAGGCTTATCCCTGAAGTTTCAGAAAATGGTTTTGAATGATTCCAAATGGAGGCTTTAGCTAACTCATCTAGCTTCCGTTTGGATACTCATGGGCCTTCTAGTCCTAAATGAGAAGGAAGTTATGCTATCTGCAAGATGGTGCTGTTTTGCAGGAAATCAGGAAATGACCTCTCATCACTCAAATCTGAATAACTCAAACTTGGATGGATAATTTTGGCTGATTCTTTTTGGAGGTGAAAGCTAACTTCATTAGCTTTTGTTTGAGTCATCATGAGAATTTTTACTCTACCTTATGTAGGAGATATGATTTTTTTAAAACTCCTTCTACTGCTAGGAAAACTGATGAACTTCCAGAAATGACCTAAACTTGCTTTTGGCCTTATAACTCACAAACCAAGTGATATATTGGGGTAATTAATTTTGGAGGAGATAAGTAAATCAATTACCTTCAAACTGATTATTCGTGGGATTTTTAAATCAATTGGAGCACAAAGTTATGGCGTCTGCAACATAATACAAAATCCTGAATGCAAATGTCAGGCATGTTTTGGAGCAATGCACACAAGGGGCAGTTTAGTCTTTCCTTTTGGTACATCAGGGACTAAAATATGATATTTCATTGTCCTAAAATAATCCTACAGTTGGGAATGGTGCAAGGGAGTTTGTCAACACAAATAGGACTCATGAATCAGAAAGAAAAAAGGAATGCACAATGCCATGTGATTCTTTTTTGTCCTCTTATTTCCTTTTGTGTTATGACAGTTCAATGTCAGTTTGGGGACCATTTTGAGCACGACCAAGGCCAGCATCCTACCTGCAACAACAGCTAATCCACTCTCCTTTAGGTGGAGACAGAATATGAGCATTATGTCCTCCAATCAGAATTAAGCTTGCTCTCCAAGTTTTACTTTTCAGTTTTGGTTTTATTAAGCATTGTACTAGTTATTTCTCAACCATTAGATGGTTCTTATCTTTCCTATATAAAGGCTTCATTTCCATTGTAAAAAGGCAGATTTGATTAATGAATGAAAATTTGAAACCTCTGTTTCCAATTTCTAAACTCATGGCTGTGTGCTTGAGTCCCTTCTTTGCTTAATGCTGGAAGAGTGTTGATTGAATCTTTGCTGAGTTGCTGGAATCATTCAACACAACCTCTATCCATTGGCTTTATGCTTTGGAAGAGTACTATCTTGTTCTTCTTTCATTCTCTTATAAATTCAGAAACTTACAATACAAACCCGAGTCCAATTCGAGTCCTTTGTGTCTTCCTTTGTGTGTGTGTCTTACAATCAATAAAACCTACTGAAATTGCTACTTTTATAATAATTTTCAGTGCAATTGGTTATCAGAGCTAGTCTTAACATAAGTTCCATCTTATGTTAGTCTTGTGTTGCTTTTATTAAACTCTACAACCTGTTTTTCTGAGTTGATGCAATTCTGAAATTCTAATGGCTAAACCAGTAGCCAAGGGTGTTATCCCTTATGTTCCATGTCCTAAGTTGAATCCCCATGAACTTGACTCTCTTACCAAGTCCATGGCATCTGCTATGAAGAAGCTACAAGCTCTAGAAGGAGTACATGAAGAGGATGTGCATACAAAGAAAGTTATCAGAAGTATTGGAGTCCCTCGAGGAAGAAAACAACCAGAATTGTGCCTAGAAGAAGTCAAAAAACTTAAAGAGAAAGTTAAATCTTATAATACCCAAGACACTTCCTTTGTCGTTCCCAAATGGAAGTCCTCACATGAATATCCTCATAGGAAGAACAAGGAGGACGGTAAAATAGAATGTAAGAAAAGCTTAGAGATGCTTATGTCAGAAATTAATCAAAAGGTGAAGGAGTATTTGGACTCTTATGAGTCTAACTCCATGGAGGCTCATTCATTTTAGGAAGAATGTGCAAGTCATGTTCATTCACCTCTCATAGAGGAAGAAAAGGATGACACCAACATACTTGATGTCTATGGTGCAAAACAGAATAAGGATGTTGTTGTCCAAAGCTTGTTTCCAAGCATTTACTTGTGTCCTTTGGAGCTTTACATAAACCAAAGGCTACACGAACCTTCAAGCTTAGAATTGGGAAAATTTTGACCTAGGTTCTATGGTGTATCTGGTTTGGGTTCGAGAAAGATTAGACAAGGAGAATGTTCTTGCCTTATTTCATGCTCAAAGGTTCATAATCAGACCTATTGCATTCCTTGCTGCCTAGAGTTCAAAACCTACACCATGAGAGGCATAATATGTGCCCATTCAACCCCACACTTTCATTTTTATATGTTAATGAGATTAAAAATCAGCCTAGTTCATTCAAGTGCAATTTCATACATAGTAAGACTGAGAAGTAGTTATATAAACTGTCACATTTAAAACTTACCATGGGGTGATATTGTGAAATGTTTTGAGAAATTTGGAACCTTGAAATATCTTAGTTGGGTGTTGTTTAAGCTGCTATGTAAGAACTCAATTTCTGAAACGATCATGCTTGCTTTATCAAATTGGAAATTCTTTATTAATAGCAATAGAGATAGCTTTACGCCCTACTGGACAGTTATGAAATTTTTATGTTCTGAGGTGAATATTGCTCAAAGTTGTTGTAAGAAGTTGTTAGCATTGCTTGGAACATCAAGTACAAGCTCTCTAATTAATGTGGAAAGAGTTCCAGTCCATTTGATGATGTTCAGAGTGCGCTTGTTTCATGAAAGCAGTACCAGCCCCTTTGATGCATTACCATGTCCTATTTGTTGTGTACACACTCATTTGGACTTGTTTTTAAGTGAGCATGCTATAAACCCCATGCTATGTGATGCTGTTGTATTTGAGCTTGTGGAGAAACCACCTTGGCCATTAGATATAGAGTACATTAACCCCATTGAAAGGGAAATCAGAATGAGCATGAGTGAGGGTAGTGAGCCTTTTATGACTTTACAACTTCAACTCCTCATTGCTGAAATTGAAGATGCTACTTATGTAAGACCGAGACATCTCATGAAAGTGTTTGACCCAGGAGGAATGCAGAAATTTTTTCACTTATCCAACTGAATTTGAGGTCAAATTCTTTTGAACCTGGGGTGGTTGGAACAGGAGTTGGAGCATGAGTCTCTCCCTTTTATCTCAAATATAGGGATCCTTACATTTCCCAGCAATCACATTTGAATTCTAAGATCAAGTTAAGCAAAATGAGTTCAACACAAGGCATGATAAACAAGTCAGAACAATCCCAGTACTTTCAGATTCTCGGGTCTTAATTCAACTGCTCATATCTGGAGTTCTACTTGCTTAAATTTTGTGTTCTTTATATTAATAAACTCTTGAAGATGTCCTCTTTCACATGGCTTTGGAATTAACAAGTTTCATTGAGTAGATTGTCCAGAGGAGGGCTTCAAACACTGTCATGCATGATTGCTTCTCAGCTTTTCAGAAATGACATGTCCGTACTAAAACTTGAATAACTCAAGTTTTAAATGGATGATTAAGGTTGATTCTTTTTGGAGGTGAAAACTAACCTCATTAGATTTCATTTGGTATATGTTGGGAATTTTATTCAACCTGAATTAACAGCTATGATTGTATGAAGATCCTGCTGCTGCGCAGGAACACTGATGAGCATTCACTTCTTACCTAAACTTACTCAAAGGCTTATCCCTGAAGTTTCAGAAACTGGTTTTGAATGATTCCAAATGGAGGCTTTAGCTAACTCATCTAGCTTCCGTTTTGATACTAATGGGCCTTCTAGTTCTAAGTGAAAAGAGAGTTATGCTATCTGCAAGATGGTGTTGTCTTGTAGGAAATCAGGAAATGACATGTCATCACTCAAATCTGAATAACTCAAACTTGGATGGATAATTTTGGCTGATTCTTTTTGGAGGTGAAAGCTAACTTCATTAGCTTTTGTTTGAGTCATCATGGGAATTTTTACTCGACCTTATGTAGGAGATATGATTTTTTTGAAACTCCTTTTACTGCTAGGAAAACTGATGAACTTCTAGAATTGACCTAAACTTGCTTTTGGCCTTATAACTCACAAACCAAGTGATATATTGGGGTAATTATTTTTGGAGGAGATGAGTAAATCAATTACCTTCAAACTGATTATTCGTGGGATTTCTAAATCAATTGGAGCACAAAGTTATGGCGTCTGCAACAAAGTACAAAATCCTGAATGCAAATGTCAGGCCTGTTTTGGAGCAATGCACACAAGAGGCAGTTTAGTCTCTCCTTTTGGTACCTCAGGGACAAAAATATGATATTTCATTGTTCTAAAATAATCCTACAGTTGGGAATGTTGCAAGGGAGTTTGTCAACACAAATAGGACTCATGAATCAGAAAGAAAAAAGGAATGCACAATGTCATGTGATTCTTTTGTGTCCTCTTGTTTCCTTTTGTGTTATGACAGTTCAATGTCAGTTTGGGGACCATTTTAAGCACGACCAAGGCTAGCATCCTACCTACAATAACAGCTAATCCACTCTCCTTTAGGTGGAGACAAAATATGAGCATTATGTCCTCCAATCAGAATTGAGCTTGCTCTCCAAGTTTTACTTTTCAGTTTTGTTTTTATTAAGTATTGTACTAGTTATTTCTCAACCATTAGATGGTTCTTATCTTTCCTATATAAAGGCTTCATTTCCATTGTAAAAAGGCAGATTTGATTAATGAATGAAAATTTGAAACCTTTGTTTCCAATTTCTAAACTCATGGCTGTGTGCTTGAGTCCCTTCTTTGCTTAGTGCTGGAAGAGTGTTGATTGACGCTTTGCTGAGTTGCTGGAATCATTCAACACAACCTCTATCCATTGTCTTTGTGCTTTGGAAGAGTACTATCTTGTTCCTATTTCATTCTCTTATAAATTCAGAAACTTACAACACAGACCCGAGTCCAATTCGAGTCCTTTGTGTCTTCCTTTGTGTGTGTGTCTTACAATCAATAAAACCTACTGAAACTACTACTTTTCTAAGAATTTTCAGTGCAATTTGTTATCATAGTCTTTACATAATTTCCAACTTATGTTAGTCTTGTGTTGCTTTTATTAAACTCTACAAGCTGTTTTTCTGAGTTGATGCAATTCTGAAATTCTAATGGCTAAACCAGTAGCCAAGGGTGTTATCCCTTATGTTCCATGTCCTAAGTTGAATCCCCATGAACTTAACTCTCTTACCAAGTCCATGGCAGCTGCAATGAAGAAGCTACAAGCTCTAGAAGGGGTACATGAAGAGGATGTGCATACAAAGAAAGTTATCAGCAGTATTGGAGTCCCTCGAGGAAGAAAACAACCAGAATTGTGCCTAAAAGAAGTCAAAAAAGTTAAAGAGAAAGTTAAATCTTATAATACCCAAGAATCTTCCTTTTTCATTCCCAAATGGAAGTGCTCACATGAATATCCTCATAGGAAGAACAAGGAGGAAGGTAAAATAGAATGTAAGAAGAGCTTAGAGATGCTTGTGTCAGAAATGAATCAAAAGGTGAAGGAGTATTTTGGACTCCTATGAGTCTAACTCCATGGAGGCTCATTCATTTGAGGAAGAATGTGCAAGTCATGTTCCTTCACCTTTCATAGAGGAAGAAAAGCATTTACTTGTGTCCTTTGGAGCTTTACATAAACCAAAGGCTACACGAACCTTCAAGCTTAGAGTTGGGAAAATTTTGGCCTAGGTTCTATGGTGAATCTGGTTTGGGTTCGAGAAAGATTAGACAAGGAGAATGTTCTTGCCTTATTTCATGCTCAAAGGTTCATAATCAGACCTATTGCATTCCTTGCTGCCTAGAGTTCAAAACCTACACCATCAGAGGTATAATATTTGCCCATTCAACCGCACACTTTCATTTTTATATGTTAATGAGATTAAAAATCAGCCTAGTTCATTCAAGTGCAATTTCATACATAGTAAGACTGAGAAGTAGTTATATAAACTGTCACATTTTAAACTTACCATGGGGTGATATTGTGAATTGTTTTGAGAAATTTGGAACCTTGAAATATCTTAGTTGGGTGTTTTTTAAGCTGCTATGTAAGAACTCAATTTCTGAAACAATCATGCTTGCTTTATCAAATTGGAAATTCTTTATTAATAGCAGAAGAGATAACTTTACACCCTACTGGACAGTTATGAAATTTTTATGTTCTGAGGTGACTATTGCTCAAAGTTGTTGTAAGAAGTTGTTAGCATTGCTTGGAACATCAAGTACAAGCTCTCTACATAATGTGGAAAGAGTTCCAGTCCATTTGGTGATGTTCAGAGTGCGCTTGTTTCATGAAAGCAGTCCAGCCCCTTCGATGCATTACCTTGTCCTGATTGTTATGTACACACTCCTTTGGACTTGTTTTTAAGTGAGTATGCTATAAACCCCATGCTATGTGATGCTGTTGTATTTTAGCTTGTGGAGAAACCACCTTGGCCATTAGATATATAGTACATTAACCCCATTAAAAGGGAAATCAGAATGAGCATGAGTGAGGGTAGTGAGCCTTTTATGACTTTACAACTTCAACTCCTCATTGCTTAAATTGAAGATGCTACTTATGTAAGACCGAGACATCTCATGAAAGAGTTTGACCCAGGAGGAATGCAGAAAGTTTTTCACTTATCCAACTGAATTTGAGGTCAAATTCTTTTGAACCTGAGGTGGTTGCAATAGGAGTTGGAGCATGAGTCTCTTCATTTTCTCTCAAATATAGGGATCCTTACATTTCCCATTAATCACATTTGAAGTCTAAGATAAAGTGAAGCAAAATGAGTTCAACACAAGGCATGATAAACAAGTCAGAATAATCCCAGTACTTTCAGATTCTCGGGTCTTAATTCAACTGCTCATATCTGGAGTTCTACTTGCTTAAATTTTGTGTTCTTTATATTAATAAACTCTTGAAGATGTCCTCTTTCACATGGCTTTGGAATCAACAAGTTTCATTGAGTAGATTGTCCACATGAGGGCTTCAAACACTGTCATGCATGATTGCTTCTCAGCTTTTCAGAAATGACATGTCCGTACTAAAACTTGATTAACTCAAGTTTTAATGGATGATTTAGGTTGATTCTTTTTGGAGGTGAAAGCTAACCTCATTAGATTTCATTTGGTATATTTTGGATATTTTTATTCAACCTGAGTTAACAGCTATGATTGTTTGAAGATACTGCTGCTGCACAGGAACACTGATGAGCATTCACTTCTTACCTGTACTTACTCAAAGGCTTTTCCCTGAAGTTTCAGAAACTGGTTTTGAATGATTCCAAATGGAGGCTTTAGCTAACTCAACTAGCTTCCGTTTGGATACTCATGGGCCTTCTAGTTCTAAATGAGAAGGAAGTTTTGCTATCTGCAAGATGGTGCTGTTTTGCAGGAAATCAGGAAATGACATGTCATCACTCAAATCTGAATAACTCAAACTTGGATGGATAATTTTGGCTGATTCTTTTTGGAGGTGAAAGCTAACTTCATTATCTTTTGTTTGAGTCATTATGGGAATTTTTACTCGACCTTATGTAGGAGATATGAGTTTTTTGAAACTCCTGCTACTGCTAGGAAAACTGATGAACTTCCAGAATTTGACCTGAACTTACTTTTGGCCTTATAACTCACAGACCAAGTGATATCTTGGGGTAATTATTTTTGGAGGAGATGAGTAAATCAATTACCTTCAAAATGATTATTCGTGGGATTTCTAAATCAATTGGAGCACAAAGTTATGGCGTCTGCAACATAGTACAAAATCCTGAATACAAATGTCAGGCCTGTTTTGGAGCAATGCACACAAGGGGCAGTTTAGTCTTTCCTCTTGGTACTTCAGGGACTAAAATATGATATTTCATTGTCCTAAAATAATCCTACAATTGGGAATGGTGCAAGGGAGTTTGTCAACACAAATAGGACTCATGAATCAGAAAGAAAAAAGGAATGCACAATGCCATGTGATTCTTTTTTGTCCTCTTGTTTCCTTTTGTGTTATAACAGTTCAATGTCAGTTTGGGGACCATTTTGAGCACGACCAAGGCCAGCATCCTACCTGCAACAACAACTAATCCACTCTCCTTTAGGTGGAGACAGAATATGAGTATTATGTCCTCCACTCAGAGTTGAGCTTGCTCTCCAAGTTCTAGTTTTCAGTTTTGGTTTTATGAAGCATTGTACTAATATTTTCTCAACCATTAGATGGTTCTTATCTTGCCTATATAAAGGCTTCATTTCCATTGTAAAAAGGCAGATTTTATTAATGAATGAAAATTTGAAACCTTTGTTTCCAATTTCTGAACTCATGGCTGTGTGCTTGAGTCCCTTCTTTGCTTAGTGCTGGAAGAGTGTTGATTGACTCTTTGCTGAGTTGCTGGAATCATTCATCACAACCTCTATCCATTGGCTTTGTGCTTTGGAAGAGTATTACTATCTTGTTCTTATTTCATTTTCTTATAAATTCAGAAACTTACAACACAAACCCGAGTCCAATTCGAGTCCTTTGTGTCTTCCTTTGTGTGTGTGTCTTACAAGCAATAAAACCTACTGAAATTGCTACTTTTCTAAGAATTTTCAGTGCATTATGTCAGACTGTGGTCATTCTGATTGTTGCAAAGTGAAATAACAAGAGATAACATCGGAAATTAAATTGCTCAAGATATTTTAAAACTGGTTCAGCTTCTATTCCGAAGCCTACGTACTGCGTTATTTTATTGGTGTTTAGAAATTAACTCTAATGACTAAATCCCTTACAATTAAATAACTACCCCAATCTACTACGATTGCTCTCAAACTCAAAGCTAATCCGCCTTCAGAGTTTTCAGTTCTTATCTTCTGGTTTACGCCACCATCCAATCCTTTCTAGTATCCATAGCAATCCACATTTCATTTGTTTGAACACATTGCTCACCATTTTTCTGAAAATATCAAATGGATCATTGCAGGTAGTTTACAAAGGTTTAACAAAGAAGGAAGCACATGTCAACATTACTCAACACAAATAATCATGCTCATATGAAATAACACAACAACAATGCAAATCAACACCGGCGACAACGTCAAATTGTGTTGTGTCTTTTTACATTTCTTGAGTCTATTTTTGTATTACACAAGGGTCGTTAGGAATTATATCATGCTAATTTTGGTTGTCTCGTGTTTGTGTCAAGTCCGTCGATTTAGGTAATTTCTTGTGTTTGGGTCAAGAAACTTGTATTTGAGTTGATCATTGTTGGTACTTGAGGGTTTCTATGTCACTTGGTAATTTTTGGATGAAAAAATAATTCAAGATTTAGTCAAGGAGCCCTCCTCCATCAAAGTAATCATTAGAATCCCGACGTTAAGCACCCAAAATTGTACAGTCAAGATTGAAGAGATGAATACCTTAGTAAAGGAGATCTAGAGTTAACGAGACACTCCTTTCCAAATCACCATTGAAAGTCAAGTGGGGATAAAGTCACCAATACCCTTCGGACATCTAGCACTCAAATTCACGTGGATATTGAACGGAATAAATAGAGATGGTACAAAATATTCATATCTAATAAAACCATCTTTGTTACAATTTTGTGTTGCTTATTTATTTACAAATCACAAATTTGTGTAAACATAGGCTTCTATATCTTAACAATAAGCATAAGTGTTATACTTTCCAATACTTACCTATGTCCACAATGAAACGTATATAGTGTTTGTACAAAGAAACAAACGCCAATGATACAAATATAATTTACTCTGATAATCCCACACTTAATTTTCATAAACATCAAAGACCTCAATCTCCCAAAGCATAGAGCTCGCAGTAGGAATTACACTAGAATGATCATGGGTGACTGAGTTTCGCCATGGCGGAAGACCTCCATTAGCCTTCAAAAAGTTACCATTCCATGTCTTTAGCTTCACCTTATTGTCAACCATTATGAGCTCCCACTCGATCGAGTAATCCAGCCATTTCAATGGTGTCTGTTTAACCTTCTTTCCAGTGGCACCTAACAAGAAGTTATCGTCGGTGGCAGTTAAATAGTTTTGGTAGCTACTCTTGAGGCGTACCAAATTCTTTCCTACTGAAGGTAAGTGTTCCACAGTCCAATACGCTTGTTTTTGGCTTTCGTTTCTGCCTTGGATAACTGACTCGCCATCTTCATGGGCCGTTAGGTACTTGTCGTTGTAGATTAGTAGCCGGATTGTCTTTACATTATGAAGGTCTGTTATTCCTGTCTGCGTATAGAGAAAGTGATAAACAATTAATTGACAGTAGTAACGGTACAAAGACAGTTTTCATTGAGTTGAGATAAGACGGAATAATAAAGCAAAATGACGGACTAAATTATCTTCACTTCTTATGTTATTATTCAAGTACTCCGTAATAATCAGTCTAGGCAAATTTTGTCGTTGGCCTTCCAGAAATAGCCTTTCCGTATCTTCAACATAGGGTGAGCGAAATGATATCATAACATAGATGTATACGATTCTGTCTCTCAAAAAAGATGTATGCTATTCTGAATTTCCTACCTGCACCTACATTGTATTGATCATCACATAATTTTAAATCTCACTGAACCTAATTAAGCATTGATTTTCGGCGTATGGCTTTTTAGTCTCACTTCCTTGATTTTTCTACATAACTAATCCTTTGGCAGGAAATAATAAGGTTTTTTACTGCATAATAATTGGTTAGAAGTATTCCCTGATAAGCTGTGGAACGAGGGTTAAGACATGTTATCCTTGGCTGTAAGTGGGTGCGGGTGTGTGTGTCATAGCATCGGATACTACATCTGCAGGAGCAACAACAACAACAACGACTGCTGGACCAGCAACAGTAACTACAGCAACAACAGCAACAACAATGTTCCCTCAATGAGCCGTGCCTTAAAGTGTTAAAAGGCAACTGCGAACGGTGGGAAGAGAGTCTGGTGTGTGCAACCTTATGCTTGTATTAACAGCACATACATGACACTATTTAATCATAAAGTCAACTTGAAGATTGCATTGAAGGATGTAATCTTTATAATAAAAAGAAGCTCAATCACTTTAGTGAGTCGTTTTCTGTATTCAATCAGCTACTTTGATTATGTGAACTGTGCACAACTATAATACGAAAAGGGTTTTTTATGATTTTGGCGTAAAATTCCAATTGTTGTGTCAATGACCTGATTTGAAGTGTCGAATTAATATATAATTGTGCTTTTGAAACATTGTGTCTATGCATGTTTGGACTATAACGATAGTTAACGATTCCTGATCAAAATCATTGACTAAAACGGAATTCTTTTCCAAGGTAGAAATACGTGAATTGAATAGACAAAGCATGACATGCTAGATTATATTGTAGGATAACAGAATTTAGTTGTTACAAGTGTTAAGTCAGTTTGTTAAGTCGGTTAGAAGGTTGTTAGCTGTCATGAGCTGGCAATTAGCTGTCAATTGTCAAGAGTTTGTTATAAATACCAGAATAATTGTAACAAACAAATCATTGAATCATAATATACATTTCTACTTTCTTCCTCTTCTATCTCTCCCTAAACTCTCTCTAATTCCTCCATAGTTGTTCAGTCATTATAACCAAAGTTGAGCTTGGCTCCTTGATTATTGTGGGTAAATTACAGTACTTTTGCATTACTGTAACATTGGTATCAGCTTGTTCAATTCTGGCGCCAAAAACACGAATAAAGAAGGCAATGGACGATCAAATCAAGGGTTGACAATCACAATTGGCTGCACAATCACAACATACAGAGAAATTGGAGATGCAATTTTCTCAAATGATGGCTATGATGCAGGGTATTCAGGCTTCTTTGAAGGACGTCCCCATTCTCAGTTCTTCTAACAATTCACTTCAAAATTCCTCTGAAACCCGTTCTTCAAGGCCTCTAGGGTATACTCTTAAACTTGAATTTCCAGTTTTTGATGGTTCTAATTCTTCTATGTGGGTGAAGAAATGTGTTCGCTATTTTTCTTTGTGTCGAATTGTTGATGAACAAAAGGTTGATTTAGCATCTTTAAACATGGTGGGTAAAGCAGAGACTTGGGTCACGAGTTATCTTGCTATTCATAAAGGAGTTTTGTGGGATGAATTTGTTGTGGATTTACTAGCAAGATTTAGGGACGAATCTTCTCATAATATTGTTGAAATATTTAATAGATTGTCTCAAAGGGGATCCATAGACACGTACATTGATGAATTTGAGGCCTTAAAAGGCTTAATGATGCAAAGGAATCCTTGTTTAACTGCTGAATATTTCTTGGACTGTTTTGTTGGGGGACTCAAAACATCTTTAAAGCCTTTTGTCAAAGCCTTTAAACCCACATCTATGGCGGAAGCTATTGATTATGCAAGGTTACAGGAGGATAATCTTGCTACCACCATGAACCTACCATCTAACTATCCTAAGACAAATAAAGTTTCTTCTACTGTTTCATATACTTCTCAAAAACCACCTGTTTCTTCTGTGGGTTCTCGATTTAATTCCAGAACTTACATTCCTGCTTCGGTTAGGGCTGAAAAAATGGCTAAAGGGGAGTGTTATTATTGTAACAAACCCTATGATAAGAACCACAATTGTCAATTTAAAAAGACTCAGTTGTTTACAGTGGAGGTTCTTGGAGATGATTGTTTTGAAGAAGAGTTGGTGGGTTTTGAGGATGAGGAGAGGGCTGAGCAGTCAGTAGATGAGCAATTGTTGAATGAACCATGTATCTCTATGAATGCTCTGCCTGGCAGCCAAAGTTTTCAGACTATGAGAGTGGTGGG
This sequence comes from Heliosperma pusillum, assembly GCA_022085475.1. Taxonomy (NCBI): domain Eukaryota; kingdom Viridiplantae; phylum Streptophyta; class Magnoliopsida; order Caryophyllales; family Caryophyllaceae; genus Heliosperma; species Heliosperma pusillum. Next base: position 42,481 of record JAIUZE010049654.1, read on the forward strand.
TAAATATGGGAAGAAACCATTGCATATCCTGGTAGATTCAGGTAGTACACACAACTTCATGGATATAAACTTGGCTAATAAACTAGGGTGTCAGCTGGAGAAGATACCACCTCAAGCAGTAGCAGTAGCTGATGGAAACCACTTGGCATGCCAGTATATTTGTAAGAATTTTACTTGGGACTTGTATGGCCAGAGGTTTATCACTGATGTGCTGTTGATTCCTTTGGGAAGCTGTGATATGGTGTTGGGGGTACAGTGGCTAAGCACATTAGGGCCTGTCCAATGGGACTTTAAAAGGTTGGTTATGGAGTTTAAGTGGAAAGGAAACTTAGTAAAGCTGCAAGGAGTGCCAGCAACTCAGTTTAAAGTGCATCAAGGAGAGATATCAGGAAAGCTGGTATCCCAAGCATCTCAGTTGTGTCTACTTCAATTAGTATCTTCTGATGCTAACCTGGATATGGGGTTTAATCATTTATCCATGACCACAGACCCCCCAGATCAGGGTAATTACCCTGAACTCAATGCCCTTCTAACTAAGTACCAAGAGGTCTTTTCAGAACCTAAAGGTCTTCCACCTTCCAGAGGAGTTTTCGACCATAGAATACCATTGGAACCTGGTACAGCTCCAGTCAGCATTAGGCCATACAGATATCCATTAAAACAAAGAGATATCATTGAGAAATTGGTGGAGGAGATGTTGGCAAATGGAATTGTTCAGAATAGCAGTAGTCCCTTTGCATCACCTGTAGTTTTGGTGGGTAAGAAGGATGGAACTTGGAGGTTATGCATTGACTATAGACAGCTCAATAAAAGCACAATTAAGGACAAATTTCCAATTCCAGTAATTGATGAACTCATTGATGAATTATCTGGGGCTAGAATATTCAGCAAATTAGATTTAAGGGCTGGTTATCACCAACTCAGGATGAACAAGGAAGATGTATACAAAACAGCCTTTAAAACCCATGAAGGACACTATGAATTCCTGGTAATGCCTTTTGGATTAACAAATGCACCTGCCTCCTTTCAAGGGTGGATGAATTCTGTGTTTAAAAAACTACTAAGGAAGTGTGTACTAGTATTCTTTGATGATATACTTGTGTATAGTAGTTCACCAGAAGAACATTGAAAACATTTGGAGGAAGTTTTTCAATTGATGCAGTATCATAACATGTCAGCAAAAGCATCCAAATGTTCTTTTGCCATGAAGAAAGTTGAGTATTTGGGTCATTTTATTTCTGGCCATGGAGTTGAGACAGATCCTAAGAAGATCCAGGTTGTTGCTGACTGGCCAAAACCCACTTCAGTCAAGGAATTGAGGAGTTTTTTAGGCCTGGCAGGTTACTACAGGAAGTTTGTTAAGTCTTATGCAGTGGTTAGCAGGCCCCTCACTAATCTTTTGAAGAAGGGAACATTTCTTTGGACCACAGAAGCCACTACTGCATTTGACAAACTGAAGGCAGCATTGACTTCTGCTCCAGTACTTGCAGTCCCAGACTTTTCTAAACCCTTTACTGTTGAAACAGATGCTTCAAATGAGGGTATAGGAGCAGTCCTCATGCAAGAAGACCATCCCTTAGCCTATATTAGCAGGGCGTTGGGTCCTAAATGGCAAAGGCTATCAGTGTATGAGAAGGAGTTGCTAGCTATTGTGTTTGCTGTTCAAAAATGGGAACAATACCTATCAGGCCAGCATTTTGTCATTAAAACTGATCAGAGGAGTCTCAAATGGCTGCTCCAACAGAAGATTTCTACCCCTTTCCAACAATTTTGGTTATCCAAACTCATGGGGTTCAGCTATGAAATTCAATACAGGAGTGGGAAGGAAAACCTTGCAGCTGATGCTCTATCTCGAGTTCAGGGTTCAGAAATCTTAGTTATGGCAATATCAGTTGTTTCTTCTGATTTAAAACATTTGATAGAAGGGAGCTATGCCTCAGATAACTACTTATCCAGCATCCTACAGAAAATTAACTTGCAACAGAATGTCCCACATTATACACTACAAGATGGCTTGCTAAGGAGGAAAGGAAGAGTTGCAGTGGGGAATGATGCCAATCTGAGAAAACAAATATTGCAGTGGCTTCATGCTTCTGGAGAAGCAGGACATTCAGGAAGAGATATTACTCTTAAACGAGTCAAAGCTATCTTCTATTGGAAAGGATTGACCAAGGATGTAGCCACAATGATCAGAAATTGTGTTATTTGTCAAGCAGCCAAAGCTGACTGTGCAGCTTATCCTGGACTACTCCAACCCCTGCCTATACCTGAAGAGGTTTGGGTAGACATTTCCATGGATTTTATCACTGGCCTACCTAAATCTAATGGGAAGGAGGTGATATTTGTAGTGGTTGACAGACTAAGCAAAGGAGCTCATTTTATGGCCTTATCTCACCCCTTTACAACTGTCCAAGTAGCTCAAGCTTACTTAGACAATGTCTTTAAGCTTCATGGGTGGCCTAGAAGCATTGTGAGTGACAGAGATTCAGTGTTCCTCAGCCAATTCTGGCAAGGCCTGTTTTCTATTGCAGGGACTGAATTCAAACTTTCCTCTTCTTATCATCCACAAACGGATGGACAAACTGAAGTTGTGAACAGATGTTTAGAAGCTTATCTCAGATGTGTGTGTGGAGATACCCCAAAAGAATGGAACATGTGGTTACCTCTAGCAGAATGGTGGTTTAATACTCACTATTGTACTGCTACAGGCAAAACTCCTTATGAGGTATTATATAATCAACCTCCTCCTCTACACCTGCCCTACTTACCAGGAGAGTCTGATATTGAGGCTGTGGACAGGTCATTACAGAAAAGGGAGCAAATGATTCGATTGTTGAAAGAAAGGCTGCTGAAAAGTCAAAATAGAATGAAACAATTGGCAGACAAACATAGATCAGAGAGAGAATTTCATATTGGAGATTGGGTTTGGCTCAAACTCCAACCTTATAGACAGACATCTGTGCAGCAGAAGGCAAATCAGAAGTTAGCTCACAAGTATTCTGGTCCTTTTCAAGTTGGGGCCAAAATTGGGAGGGTTGCATATAAATTGAAACTTCCAAGCACATCTCAGATTCATGATGTCTTTCATGTATCTCAGCTTAAGAAGTTTGTGGGAGTTTTACCCGTGGCTATACATATTCCTACTTGGCTTCAAGGACAATCAACAAATACTGTTCTGCAACCAGTGGCCATACTAGAAAGGAGGACTGTCAAATTTCAAAATGCAGCTCAGGTGCAATATTTGGTTCAATGGGAAGGGTTTGCTGATTATGAAGCTACATGGGAACCTGCTCATGCTTTTGAGGAAAAATATCCTAACTTTGCTATTCCAGGAGTTAATTGTGACTTGAGGACAAGTCAGTTTTGAAGGAGGGAAATATGTTGTAGGATAACAGAATTTAACAGAATTTAGTTGTTACAAGTGTTAAGTCAGTTTGTTAAGTCGGTTAGAAGGTTGTTAGCTGGCATGAGCTGGCAATTAGCTGTCAATTGTCAAGAGTTTGTTATAAATACCAGAATAATTGTAACAAACAAATCATTGAATTTTAATATACATTTCTACTTTCTTCCTCTTCTATCTCTCCCTAAACTCTCTGTAATTCCTCCATAGTTGTTCAGTCATTATAACCAAAGTTGAGCTTGACTCCTTGATTATTGTGGGTAAATTACAGTACTTTTGCATTACTGTAACAGATTAAGACCTAGTAAATTGCCTAAAAGCCTGCTAGACCATCTGATCTATGATTGTAATGAACACATCATTCTTACGAACTCACAATGAATTATTTGCATGTTCTAAATCCAATTTCATCAATATGTCAATCTACATGTGTGAACCTACTTCCCTATATTCTTTTCATCGTTATTAATTCATCACTTGCTTTATTGTTTTCGTTTGATTGCTTTTATTTTGTTTTCATTTATGCTTTTTATTAGTTTAGAAATCAAAACCCCAAAACCAAGATATTCGTTAGATAAGACCCAATTGCAAGACATTTCACATTCTATAGGAAACACCATCTCCCTGATAATCCACCCCTACTTCCCTAATTACAACGTACCTTGTATGATAGGTGTCGAGAAGCAAAAGATGATAGTGATGAACTTTGTGAATATACAGACTGATTACTTTCTAGATTTGATGATGATGAATACATCGGTTCTTCAAACTCTGAGTTCCTTAGCTGAATATCAATAACCTCATCATCAAGAGCCTCAATACTCCACAAGATCCATTCATGTGTAACAGCACACTCGGGCATATCTACCGTGACCGAGTTCCTCCATGGCGGTCCCCCACCGTTAGCCCTCAGAAACTTGCCGTGAAGAGGCGTCCGTAATCTAATGAATAATTCATGATCTCTTACAGGCTCCCACAGGACTGATGGGTCACTATCAATTCCTGAAGATTGCACAGCCTTATCACCTGTTGGAATTCGACAATATTATTATTTCAATGGTAAAAGTTTCCTCAGAATAAGAATGTCCAATATATATTGCAAAAAGAACCAATAGATAGGTTACCTGTCCAGCCTAATAGAAAGGCTTTATCAGAGGCAGTAAGGAGCTTGCCTCGATAGCTACGAAGACGGATCAAATTTGGTGTACCGATCACCCTGTCGACACCCCAATAGGCATGGACTGTATTGCCATTGCGACTCTGCTTGACTGATTCACCATTGTCGGTCGCTACCAAGTACTTGTTGTGGAGGCTCTTGAGCCTCACATATTTTGTTTTCATGAAATACTCCATCAATGTGAGATTTGATGGTATCCTTGGTTTTGAATATTAAAGCTGATGCTCATAAAAAATGTATTTGATTATCTGCGTTTTCGTATTAATACCTATTATTATTACTTTGTCAGCTATTCAGGCATTGACTGACTTCTTGGCAGCATGAAAGGCTTAATAAAATAGTACTTGACATTGCTGGCACGTTGTGTTGACCAAATTCATCGCTGTTTCTTGCAAGGCTAGAGTTTTACTTTTACATTTACCTTTTCCAAATCTTCATATAGGTAGTTAATTAATCTTATTGATTTAGTCAATGAATCTAATTCAGGGATGAATATTCACTGAATTAGAATGTTAGATCTTTCGCTGAAATATTCTTTGTGTTTTTTTCCCTGTTGTAGACAAAGAAATCTTTCTTTGTCTCATTTCACAGAAAATTCTTTGTTTCCATCGTTCTGACAAGTATAAACAAAATATTGTGAGATTTCATTTCTTACTGCATTTTCAAAATCGATTGTTTTTTAGATATAACGTTGGACGATTCTAACGTTAATAGTCGAAAAGAAGAGAAAGAAGGGGTTTTTCAAACAGTGTGGTCGTTTGGAAATAACTTTTCGGTTATAGTTTACTGGACTTTGTTCAACATGGGTTATATGGGTTATATGTCTCGGTTTTGAGCCGACACAAGGGTTACTTGTTAACTCGACAAAATCCCTGGACAATTGAGTTTTTAGATCAAAATCGTTATATGCCTCTGGTTTACAAAGAACACATGTTGGACACCTGAAGAACAGCATTCATAACAAAAGTACATGGGTGATGAAGCCCCTGACTTAATCGTCATAAACATCAAAGACCTCAATCCCCCAAAGTAACTTATCCTTACTTAAGTGAGGAAGATCATGAGTGACTGAGTTCCGCCATGGTGGAACTCCTCCATTAGCCCTCAAAAAGTTACCATCCCATGTCTTAAGCCTTACCTTATTACCGTCCCTAATAAGCTCCCATTCAATTGAGTAATCCAACTTTGCCGGCACTGTTTGTTTAACCTTCTTTCCGGTGGCACCTAACAAAAAGTTATCTTCTGTGGCGGTTAAGTACTTTTGGTAGTTACTCTTGAGCCTCACTAAACTCCCTCCTTTTACTGGACTTATATGTTCCACCGCCCAATACGCCTGCTTTTGGCTCCCGTGTTTGTCTTGGATCACCAAGTCCCCATCTTCATGGGCCCATAGGTACTTGTTGTGGTGGCTTAGTAGCCGGATTATCTTTGCGTTATGAAGGTCTAGTATTCCACTCTGAGTTTATTGAATAAAGATAACACCATTAATTCATCTTTGAAACACTTCTAACACTACAGGCAATATGAGTATGTTTTACGGGGTTGCATCGGTTATGATTTAAACAAAAACCATATTTACAAGCTTCAAGTATCAGTCAAATCGATGTAATGTAAACAGCACCGTACCTTTAATGGAAGGTTGAGGGGAGAAGAAGAAGATGCTGGTGAAGATGCTCCAGTTGACTGATCACTTTCATGACCCGACGAACACAATTCACTGTCGATACCTTGATCAGTAAGAGTGTCAACACACCACAAGACCCAAACTTGAGTAACAGCGCTCTCCTGCACATCAACTGTCACCGACTTCCTCCACGGCGGTGCTCCACCGTTAGCCCTTAGATACTTTCCATAAACTGGGCTCCGCAGTCTAATGTATGACGGAAGATCGCTTACAGATACAGGCTCCCAGTGAACTGATGGCTCATCACCACTTCCTGACGTTTGGAAAACCTTGTCACCTGTCACAATACAATTTTCATATAACAAAAGAATGGTTTTACAAACATATCAGACTGTCATAACATCTTTCTTACACGAAGGATATTTTATGAAGACTCGAAACATTGTTCATATTGCATCCTACTTTTACAATCAATACGATACTGATGGTCTACTGTAAATGTAGTACCCTATTAGATAAAAAGTTGATAACCGTTACCTGTCCAACCTAATATAAAGCGATCGTCAGAGGCGGTAAGGAACTTGCCATGGCAGCTACGAAGGCGGATCAAGTTTGGTCTTCCCTCTACCATTTCGACAATCCAACATGCACGAATTGCATTGCCATTGCGACTCTGCTTCACAGACTCGCCGTCTTTTCCAGCAACTAAGTAGCGATTGCGGAGGCTCTTCAGTCTCACGTACTTTGTTTTCATGAAGTACTCCATCAAATATAATTTCAGAGAATTAGATGGGTTTCTTCCTTTTTAACAAAATACGGAGTATCAATCTTCATGTCAACCCTCATGATTTCATTACTTTGCGAATTATTGAGTTATTAATTCCCACTTGGCTGACTAAAGGCCGAATAAGATGCACTATTGTACATTGTTTGCACGTCTTTCTTGGCTGAATTCGTTGCTTGGTTAGTCCTACAGCACCATTAGTCTTTTTTGTTTTTTTTTTTTATATCAAGCTTATAAGCTCCTCCCATATTTTTTACATTTACTAATGTTTACCCCTTTTGAAAAAAAAAGCAAAATAAAAACTTTAGCTAGTTATGTCACTTAGCCACAAATTCTAAAATCTCAAATTTTTTTCTGCAACTGAAGATCTTGTAAAAACCATAAATTTGGTAAAAATAAAAGGCAGTTTTAAACTCGCATACAAGAGATATAATTATTTAGTGTTTATTAGGATAAAAAGGTTAGACCAACCATAACTTTTACAGCGAGTATGAACTGGCGATATTTTACTCAAATCCAAGACTGTAGGCACTCGAGTTTGCACCCTTCTTTGCATCACGCAAAAGCCACCCGATGATGAATCGAACGTCATGTCTAGCTTATGTCGAGATTTTATGACAAATCGAAAGTCGGATAATGAAGTCTAACTCGAACATTCGTGTCAACCCTTGAATTGTCATCTGCATTCCAACACGGTTGATTTGACAGTAACTAGAGTCAATTTCGTGTCCTGGGGGGAAAAACCGTCTCCTTTTTCGGGATCTCGTCTTGTTCCTAGACAGAATATTCTGAAACCGTGAAAGATTAATTTTTAAGAGTTAGAGTACGAGATGTATACTCGGACCTTATCTTAAAAGATTAAATTTTATCCCATTCTCCTCCTAATCGGCGAACACGCGCTTCCTTGCAGAGAAAGAAAGATACCTTAGAAAGGGGGCGCGCATGTATGCGACTCTTTCAATAGACGCAGCCACTCTTGCACCTCTTCTAAGAGGCACAATTTTGTGTGTAGGGGTGTTAAAAAAGTGGTCTGGACCGGTAAATCGGACTGACCGGTCCGGTCCAGATCAGAAAAATACTGGTCCGGTCTTCGGGTTCCAAAAAATATAGTGGCCGGTCTCCAGTCTGGTCCACACTAAAAAAAACTTCAATTTTCCCTTTAAAAAGTAGACCGGTCCGGTCCAAACCCGAAAAAACCGGACCTTAAGGGTTTCGGTCCGGTCCGCTCCGGGTTTCCTCTTGACCGGTCCGGTCTCCAGTCTTGGAAAAAGTGATCATTCGGTCCGCGGGTTCATCATGTCCGGTCGTCCGGTTTTAGACCGGTGAACACCCCTAGTTGTGTGGCACTTCTGCTCAAATTCTTTACCTATGTATTGAAACAGTCTTGATTTTACCGTAATGGGTAATTTAGTAAATCGTTGATTTTATAGTTCTATTTTATTTATATTCGTTAAATATTTTAAATTTGCTAATATATTTTATTAGCCTTTAACTTTATGAGAATCCCGTCTTTATGTTATTTGGGTCGAAATCGTTTCTTAATCGTCCGTTAAGAGTTTAGATTTAGATTCTACGTGAAATTTGAGTGGAACCCGACTCATTGAGGTATGGGTCAAGTCTAGTCTTAATGGGTTAAGTTTTTATGTCTAAAATTGAAGGAAAACTTCATTTCCATCATCTTCCTCACAAATTTCAGCACCATTTTCTCTTCCTTCAACTACCATTAAACCAGAATAATTCAAAAGCTTAAGACGGATGACATTTCTTCGTTTCTCAACTAAAGTTCATGAATTTTGTATTATTCTTCTGCTCTCCTTCTCCTTTTTCTATTAATATGATAATATCTTATCTTCTTCCAACTTTAAAAAAAAAACCCATATTTTAGATCTAATCTGAAGACGGACATAATTTCTTCGTTTCTTAACCGAATTTAATTTCGTTTTGTGTTCCAGAATCCTCCCACCTTCTTTTTTATTTCTAGGTAAAAAAATATTGAACCTTTAAACTTTATTTTAAGATCCATTTTTCATATTTTACTCTACTTCTTCTTACCTTGTTAAATATTGTTAAAACGGTGAATTTTGAATAGTTGGGTCAAGGAATACGTTGGTATCGTTGGTTTGCTTGAGGATTGCTTGAGTGGAGTCTTAAAAAGGTAATGTTTACGGGTTACTCGATATCCCCATTTATGTGCTATTTATGTGTATTACAGTAGTGCTAATGATAAAGATGAATTCCTTGTTGATTATTGTGTTGAATTTATCTTTCTCAAATGCTTAAAGTTTGAGTTGTGTTTTATTTACCTTGAAACGTTGAGAGTTGGTAGTATGAACAGTAAGCTATCCTTTTGATTATTTAAATATGTTTAAGAGCATCAATGTTGGTTTAATTACTCCCTTAATGTTTATGTTGGATGACTTGTTACCCACATGATAATTAACATGTTGTTTGATGATGGACGATTGGAGTTGATATCATAGTTTGGTTTAGTTTAGAATGCCTTAGGATATGTTTTGGAGGGTTTTCGGATTAAGGATGTCCCAACCGGGGTCTCGGGCGCCGGTGGTCAGGCCGGATGGGGAGTTCATGACTGTTTAAACGAGTTTTCATTGGGACGGGTTTCCAAGCCGGTGGGCCGGCCGCCGGTCACCCACCTGGTTGGGAGTCCCCTGCTTGGTTGTTGTTGTTTTTGATGATAAGGTAAGTCTTAGCCGGTGGGCCGGACGCCTGCCACCCACCCGGTTGGGAGGTCCCCGTAAGAATGTTGGGTTTTGGTAAGTTGCATTGGTGTCCAACCGGCCGACCGGTCGCCAGTGTCCTGACCGGCCGGGGACCCCAAGTTCCTCTTTTTACCTTCTTTTCACATATGCTTTCACATGCGACGGTACTTATGGTTTGTTTATGTTATAATCTTATGAAATTACATAGAATATTCATGTATGAATTATATCGTATCTCACATGCCTTATCCAAATGTTTAGTGACGGTTTTGGATGTTTCACTTGTTTGAGTCGTATTTGACTTGCATAGTCGGTTGAGTCGTGTTTGTATGATGATATAGAACTCTCATTTCTCATTTGTTCCCTTATATTTGTTATACTTTATGTCAAAGTAATAGGAATACATTCTCTTGTGCTTGTTCATATGTTAGTGAGAATATGACGACGTTGTTCCGAGGCGAACGCTTAGCGTTGATCGACCCGGCCGTTAAATGTTTTATTCTTGCGAGGTGGTATCATTGCATGTATCGTACTTGCTTGTCTTATCTTGATCTCCTCTTCCGTGCCGTGAGGCCGAATTTGGATGCTTGAACTCTTCCGCCTCTTTTGTGTGGTTTTGTCGAATTTGGGGTACTCGGCTTCCGTTCTGTCGTATGAGTCTTGGATGCGAAACGTTTGGAGCATGTTGAATCGGAACACGTTTATTCCGATAGTCTGGCCAAGTTTAGACTAGGACCATATTATATTATCGTCATCCTACCGGGAGGATTAGAGTCATGAGTATACAAAATGTTTATCGTATACGGTGCAAGGAAACGTCTATCCCGTAAACTTGTTCGTCTTGCTTGCAAAGTATTGATGCTAGTGCGTGTAATTTACAGTGAGAGTATGTTTGATTCACATGATGGTGTGTTGGTTGTGTATTGGATTGTTGGATGCCTTATATTGTCTTGTGTGTCTCTAATATTTTGGCTATATGATTGCTAGCGGTGAGATATAAGTCGTTTAGTAGCAATATAGTCGCCAAGGTGTGTCTTCCCTAGTGTTTAATGTATGATAGTTATATCGTTATTGATTATCACATGCTCAAGTCGTTAATATGTGATGATATAGTTAGAATTGCCATGATACTTATACATGTATGTTAATGTATGATTATATGATCTAATTGTGTTTTGTTTCATGTGACAGGGCTGGGAGAACCCCGAGTTACTCCCCACTGATTGTGGCATTTATTTTTAATGAATGAACATGTTGCAGGTTGGTGTTTTCATAGGGTTTTGACGAGTGAGCTAGCGAGCGTTGTGCTTAGAACGATTGACCTTCGCGTTGTAGTTTTATAGTAGTTTTTATTATTCTACTTGTGTATTTATCGAGGGATCGAGATCTCTTGCTATTATTTAAATTTCATTTTGTATAAAAGATTTCTTGAATATGTTTTGACTTTTTTTATTTAGTGACATACGCTGTTTTGCTTTTAAAGTTTATAAAATCTCATATTTCCACTGCAAATCTATGTGTTTAGTTAATTGCATTATCGCGGGGTGTCACACCTATTCTACTATAAATAGAGACCTAAGGTCTCTATGTTTGACATTCGAGTGTCCGCCCTATTTTATCTCTTCTCTCTCTTTCATATTCTGGATCTTGCTATTGGCTCATTGACAATTATGTTCTTGATCAATAGACCACGTAAGCTCAATTCCTATCGAGCACCTGTCTGGTTTATAAGACATAGCCTACCAAGTTGACCAACTACACAAAATTAACCATATTTGTAATCAATCAAAATCCATGATCAATTTCAAGCACTTTCACTTGCATAGCATGAGTTGCCACTAAAACCAACTTTAGTTAGCTCTCCCATCGCTAACATTTAAGTCTGAGGGTGTATAATTTCTGCAAGGTAGGTCGAAGAACAAAAGTTGTGTTTTTAAGATTATTTTGTTAAATTTTGTATTTGTTCTTCACGTATGTAAATTGCGTAGACTCAAAACCTTTTTAATAATTCTTTTAAGACCGTCTTTGAACAAAACAGAGCCGAGAGAAGCCTCAGAAAAGATGCATCAACCGATGGGTCTATTGAAAAGGACACACCTCTTGGTTCCTCTTCTAAGAGGTACTTTTGGTTTGTTTGTCTCTTTTGCTTGCTTCCTGCTGTGTGTCTAAATAGTATTCGATTCGAGAATCTTTTCCAGATTCGAGGACGATTGATGCCACAATAAGTGGGTAGTGAATCATGCGTTCTCCCAGCCACATTACATCAAGTGACACGAATGGTAGCAATATTATATCGAAATATAATTTAAAACTTATTTTTTTTTATAAACAATATTTACTCAAATATAATCAATGTATAAAAAATTTCTAAATCATAATTTCAAATCTGGGATGGAGTTAATGCAATTAGTAATCGAACTTCTTATGGAATTTCGTTTACTGCCGTAGTATATATTTTAACTTAGATAATTGATGCGTTCACAATATACAAAAGTTTTACCCCTGAATCAACCTGATTTGCATGTATTTTAGACCAAATATCGTCATTTTACATGTCACATGCTCCTTATTCGCTTTTAATTCCTATTTGATTGTTCTTGTAGAAAATAAAGCAAATGAAGTGGTTTTGGCATGGCATCAAGCACAAATAAAAGTATTTTGACACACTTGAATTTGGCACCCCAAGACGGGAATACGGAACCTAAGGACGGGGACCATCAATAAACCAAGATATGGGAGGTTCCCAAGCCATGGCCAGTGGTATAGGATTGGGAATTGCGGTTTTTTAGGCAGCAAACAACGAGGCAAGGGTTCTTGACATGGCTATTTTATACTTATTTTTTGTTGGAGTAGGTGTCCTCTACAATAGTGCGCTACAAAATAAATCTCATTAAGGAATATAATTGGGATATTTATTGAATATACATATATGATTAGTCAGTTGATTAACGTCAATCAATAACGGTTGGCTGATTAGAGTTTGACGTTATTGTCGTATGACGGCGGTGATCAACTGATCCCTTTCGGTCACACCTATAGGATAAAACCCAAATAATTAGTTACTATTTGGGTTTCATCCTATAGGTGTGACCGAAAGGGATCAGTTGATCACCGCCGTCATACGACACTAACGTCAAACTCTAGTCAGCCAACCGTTATTGATTTACGTTAATCAACTGACTAATACTATATGTATAGTCAATAAATATCCCAATTATATTTCTTAATGAGATTTATTATGTGGCGCACTATTGTGGAGGACACCTACTCCAACAATCTCCCACTTGTCTGACACAAGTGTGCGTCACCAATTCTCTTGTCTCTTTATTACATCTCCCACTCAACGCAAGGTGTCTTTCAGGCCGCACTTGCGATTGATAATATCTAGAGTGGTTTTCTCGATATGGAGAGTAACTGTCTGACCGAAAAATCTACCATAGATCTCTTTCCGAGCGTGGCCACGCATTTACAGTAAGTACTCCTCGAGTGGCCTAAAGATGTTTGTACCCAACGTGGGTGGACAATTCCTGTTGATTCATCTACTCTGTATGATGCACATCACCATGACCCAGAAGATGTCCATCCGCCTCCTTTTACGGCAAGTGTAACACCTGCAAATGTACCATATTTTTATAAGTAAAATATTTTACGGATACTTTTCAGCGAAATTTAGTTTTAATTTAGAATTTAATTTTCCGAGTCGAATTTAGAATTTCCGAGTTCGTAGTTGGATTTTTCGCGAGATTTCAAGTGAATCCCGTCTTAAGCCGTCTTTGACTTTTCTTGACTTTTTCCACTCACCTTTCATATACTCCTTCCTAACCCTAATGTAACAACCCTTGCGAATGCGGAAATATAAAACATACAAGCATGTGAAATAATATGCGGAAATACGGTATTTTAAAAACTTTTATACATGCAAGATAGATAATACGAGGAGTGTCAAAATATTACAAACTAAGTACGAAATACAACAAAGAGACGGGGTCTCTCAAAATGTTAGCAAAGAACAAGTGTTTAGCAAAACTAGATAAAATCGTCTAGAGGTGAAACTTCCAGGGACAACGCCCGCTAGGTCACACCCGAACCCAAAATAGCATAAGCAAAAAGCCATCCATGCAAGCAACCTGTTCATCCATGAAAAACATGAATGCCACAGTCAATGGGGAGTAACTCCGGGTTCTCCCAGCCATATCACATAAACGTACATAGAAGGAAATACAAAAGTAGAGCATGCATATATAGATATACATGTGAGATACGATAAGGATAAATAGGCAATTCAATCTATAATGATAAGAGCATAAGAGGTATAAGTCCGAATCCATCATGTGATACAAAGACTCGGGAAGACACTCTTAGGCAACCGAATACGCTCACTAGGGCTTACATCTCACCGTTAGCGGTATAAGTTTGATAAGATTGAGACTCGACAAACAAACCATGCCAAGTCATGCGATGATCACAATAATTCCATCATATTATCATCCATTCAAACATACCAATACATAGACGATGCCCAATCATGCAATGACCATGAATAATAAGTCATGAAATCACGCATTCAAGAACGACGACACAAAGACGACATCTCTCACGGTAAATGAAACGCACTAGCACCGTGTACATGGCAAGTATGATTAAAAGGCATCCACGAGATAAACATTTCCCTGAACTCATACACGATGCTAAATTTTGTATATGTAGACTAATTTCCTCCTGGTAGCACGACGATAATAATACGGTCCTAGTCTAAACCTGGCCAGATTCTCGGAATATACCATTTTCCGATTCGACATGCGATAACATTTCGCATCCAAGACTCGGTCAATCATAGACGATGAGTACCCCAAATTCGGTAGATCAATTCACGAAAGAGGCGGAAAAGAGCACAAGCTGTTGGAGCCAGTGTCCTCCACAGTTAGTGCAATAACATAAATAAATCTCTGTAGGTTCACAGGGTATACTTTGTATTATAATCGGTTGATTAACATTTATCAATAACGGTTGGCTTGCTAGATAAGTTTGACGTTATTGTCATACAGATGGCGGTGATCAACTGGTCCATAAAGTCACACCTAATAGGATGTGTTTGAGAGATGTGATTATTTGAGAAAATAATCATATTGATGCCCTATTAAAAGTAATTTGTAATTAAATATAAACTGTTGTATTTAATTAGCATATATATAATGTAAGCTTATGCGAATTAAAAGGTTAATTCGTAATTGAATATAAAATGTTATATTGAATAAGCAAATTATAATTATACGGATAATTATAATTAACGTGTATATTATACGATACATTAATAATACACATTATATATTAAAGCGAATTTAACCGGGAAACAGTCTAGATTAAATCTGGATTTTTCGGTCCATGGGTAGTTATTTTGAGGAGACAAATCTCCTCATATAAACCCTAGAGAGTGCCGTGAGATAGTGAAGGAGAGGAAGCAGGAGAAAATTCTAAACCTAATTCTATTTCTCACTTGTGCCTCCATCACACAAAACCACAAAAACCTAAAAGTTAACAGTAACTTTTGATTCTCTTTCTAGCAAAGGAGAAGGGCATATCTCATACAATCTTGGGTGAGACGATTAGGAGGATATCTGCTTTGATATCTGTTCTTAGGCCGAATTTACGAGGACCAAAGGTTCAATTCGTTTTCTCTATGTTTTATATCGTTTTCATATTAATGACTCGCAATTCATATTATATAATTTTGTTATAATCCTATATTTATAGGGGAAGTAAACTGTTATTTCCCACAAGTGGTATCAGAGCATAAGGCTACAAAATTATATTATATGTTTTTCATTTTATGAATTATAAATTTGAGAAAAAAAAATAATACCGGAAAAATTTTTTTTTGTTACGACTGGATTTTTCTTTTGCCGTGTTGATTCAATTTTTTTTTTTTGGTCTTGTTTTTCCATTGTTGATTTATTGATATTGTTATTTTAAAAGGTTAAAATTCAATATAATAAATTTGTACTTGTTTTAATTTGATCAGGATTAAATTAAAATAAGATGGATTGGTTTTGTTTTGTTGTTGGTTTTGTTTTGCTATTGTTTTAATGATGTTCAAAGCGATTGTGGTTAAATGAATATATGGATAATCGATTTAATCATGATTTAGATGTTCATTTTAAAAGGTTAAATTGAATAATCTAGTTTGAATCAATATTTAATAACGATTAAATATTGAATTATGTACCGATCTAGCAATATTGGCAACACCTAAAATTTTTTTTTTTTGCACTGTTCGTGCTGCTACTGTAAAAAAAAAAAAAATTTCTGTTTTTTTTATTGCTGTTTGCAGCAAGTTTTTTTATTTTTAATGTTTTTTCGGTTTTTGGATTAAACCGTGAGAAATAGATTTAAAAAAAAAAAATTTTTTTGGGACTGGTACTGTTTGCGTGAACAGTGAACAGAGAGAAATTTTTTTTTTTTGTTTTTTTTTGGCTAATTTCAATTTTAACATTATAAAGATAATGTTTTTGTTGTTGTTGGTTTGTTGCGAAGAAGTTCACTCATGTTTAGATACCTAATTATTTTTAAACGGTTTAAAATAATGTTGTTTGATACAATAATATGGATTACTGTTGATTCGAATTTTGTGACTAATTAAATAATTATCACATAATTTTAATCATTTTTAAAAGGTGGTTTGGATAAATTACTCTACATAATTACAGAATTATGTCTTGAAGAATTAATTTACATAGTTGATGCTTTTTATTTTATTTTTGTCGAATGAATGAATGAATGAATGGTTTTATTTACGTATTTTTGCAATTGGTTGAAAAATGTAATACCTAGTGCGACCTTAGTTAATCATGTTTTCGTAATGATGAAAACATGGTTTGGATGTAATTTTGAGATCTCGAATCTCCTTTTATTTTTCTTTTAATTATGTTTTGGAATTAGAATGTAAATAGGTTTATTTTTGTAATTTTTAAATGTAATTTAAGAAGACTAAAGATGGAGATCGGATTGCTCACTCCCGCTGCATGGACCAAGATAAAACAAAGTCAAGCTTCTCGGGTCCATTAGGATGGATTCCAAACTTGTATTTACTGTTCATTTTGGTAGATAGGCCACACTAGGACCGTTGTAATAGTTTACGTATTTTTCGTTCTTTTGCTTTTCATTCACATGTTAAATAATTGCATCATATTCCGCCTAAACCAAACCACCTAAAATGCATGAAAAATGTTCATATAGTTTGAATTTTCATCATAGACATACAGATGTCACTCGTTCATAGGGCCATCACCTTAGTCTAAATCATTCACGAAATGCTAGAAATTTGTTCACTTAAAATGAATTAAATTTAAGATGATGGGATCTTCCTCTAAAATGAAAATTGAGATTAGTCTTTATAGGAAAAACTACTATGAACCCCTTCTTCGTCGGAAGTCATAATATGACCCCTTCTACGTTGGGTAAGTAGTGAGTGTTGACCTATTTTACCTCAACATTGTAGTCCGAGTAATATCTCGGGATTATAATGGACTAAAGATAGAATTTACAGAAATTTATCGACCGAGAATTCTAAAAGTAGAATTAGCCAAGAGGTTGGCTTATCAATTTACAGAAATTGAGTCTTGGGATCATTTATATAATTCTTGAGGGAGGTCAATTGTATAAATGCATGAGTCATCGCATTAAACAGTTATTGCATTAAGACTTAATTTTAAAACGATGAAACTTATCATATTCATTTTCTTTTTCCACAGTTTTCGAATTCATAACTGCTAAATAACAAAATGGCTGGCCATACTGATGACCCAATGCCAAGTGCTACACTCGCTCGCGAGTCCTGGCTAAAGATCTTTATGGACAACATGAATCAGTCCACGCGACTGAAGAATGATGGGTCCAACTTTGCGGACTGGGAGGCGGCATTACGGAATGCTGCCATTGATGACGGTAAGCTCAAGTACTTGACTGAGCCACTACCGACTAACCCAGGCCCCAATGCAGGAGCCAATGCATCACTTGCTTATAGTGATTTCGTAATGGAGGCGGGGGCGTTAAAGAACGTACTCATCTTTTCAATGGAATCCAATTTGCAGAGGCGATTCATAGCCCAGGGTGCAAACAAGATTTTCCCCACTCTCTCTAACGAGTTCTCGAAAGCTCCGAGGATCGTTAGCTATGAGTATACCTGTCGCTTCTTTGAAGCGAAACTCCAGAAGGGCCAAGCGGTTAGCCCACACATTCTTGCTATGATCGAGAATGTCGAGAAGCTGGACGCTCTTGGTTGTAAAATCGATGAGAAGATCATTATTGATCGTGTGCTCCATTCACTTCATGATGGTTTTGCCCTTTTCAGGGCAAATTACTATATGAATGATATGAAGAAAAGTCTTCAGCAGCTCCACTCACTTCTCGTACAGACCGAGAGTGATCTGAAATTGAGTGGGAGCGTGAAACAGGACGTTCTCATGATTAACAACAAGGGTAGAGGTAAGGGCAAGGCTCAGGCTGACCTAGCTGTAGGGAAGCAGAAGTTCAAAAAGCCAGGAAAGGTCAAGAGTGGGCCTGGTGAGACTAGCGGTAGCTCACAAGGCAAGACAAAGAGCAAGGAATACATGGAGTGCCACCATTGCTACAAGACTGGGCATTGGAGGCGGAACTGTCCCGTGTATGCTGAAGACGTAAAATCAGGTCGCGTCACTTCTGTTGGTACGTCATCTTTTATTCATATGATTGAGATTAACCATGCAAGTTTCGGAACTTGGGTACTAGATACAGGTTGTGCTTCTCATCTGTGTAATCATTTGCAGGGCCTAAGAAGCATCACAACTCTCTCAAAGGGTGATGTGGACCTGCGAGTGGGGAATGGAGCTAGAGTTGCTGCCGTTTCAGTGAGAACATATGTAATCTAACTCCCTAGTGGTTTTGAGTTATTGCTGAATAATTGTTACTATGTACCCAGTTTGTCGAAAAACATTATTTCTGTTTCCGTACTTGATAAGGACGGATTTTTCGTTTTAAATAAAGGATAATAGCTGTATTTTCTCTTTAAACGATATGATTTATGGTAAAGCTGTTTCCATAAATGGAATATATGTTTTAGATCAAACCACAGATATAATGCATGTGAGTAATAAGAAAGCAAAGGTTGGTGACAAAGATCAAACCTATCTATGGCATTGCCGAATGGGACACATAAATGCAAACGCGTGAAAAGCTCATTGATAATGGGACTATCTCCCCATTTGATTACGAATCATTTGGCACGTGTGAATCATGTCTTATCGGTAAAATGACTCGAATTTCCTTCAAAGGTGTTGGAATGCGCGCTAGTGACCTATTAGGACTCATACATACTGATGTATGTGGACCTATGTCAACAAACGCAAGAGACGGCTATAGATATTTTATCACTTTCACGGATGATTTGAGTAGATACGGATATGTCTACTTAATGAAGCATAAAAGTGAGTCCTTTGAAAAGTTCAAGGAATACCAGAATAAGGTTGAAACCCAACTGGGAAGAAAGATTAAAGCACTTCGTTCAGATCGTGGTGGCGAATATCTTTCAAATGCGTTTGATCAGCACCTTAAAGACTGTGGTGTAGTATTACAGTTAACTCCACCTGGAACACCTCAATTAAATGGTGTGTCCGAACGGAGAAATCGAACATTACTTGATATGGTTCGATCCATGATGAGTCACACGGTTGTACCTGATTCATTGTGGGGTTATGCTCTTTTGTTAGCTGCTCTAATACTTAACTGAAGTCCGTCTAAAGCTGTAGACAAGACTCCATATGAATTATGGAAGGGAACGGTCCCTAACTTGTCATTTATTCGGGTTTGGGGCTGCGAGGCTTATGTCAAGTGGAGACCTGACGATAAGCTCGGCCCACGATCGGTCAAGACATACTTTATTGGTTATCCAAAAGGAATGGTTGGTCATTACTTTTATTCGCCTACCGAACAACGTGTTTTTGTTGCGGCTAGTGCGAAGTTTCTAGAGAAAGAATTTCTCGAGAACAAGACGAGTGATAGAACCTTCGATCTGTCGGAGGTTCAAGAACCAACAACCGAGCAACCAATGGAGGACACTGTTCCTTCATCATCGGCTGCGGTAAATATTCCTGAGGAACCCAGGAGGTCGGGTAGAGTCTCCATTCCTCCAAACAGATACATTGGTATGGTCGAGGAGAATGGGAGAGATGACGTTTTACTCCTAGAGAGTAACGAACCCGCTACCTATAAAGGTGCCATGACCGGTTCCGACTCTAAGCTATGGCTTGAAGCCATGCAATCCGAGATGGACTCTATGTATGAGAATGACGTATGGGATCTGGTTGATTTGCCTGATAAGGTTCGGCCTCTTCAGTGCAAATGGCTTTACAAGATAAAGCATTCCGTA